>CAUYON010069173.1:0-32489 GCA_963573935.1 Arctocebus calabarensis
AGGTGCCTGTAGTCCCAGCTGCTTGGGAGGCGGAGGCAAGAGACTCGCTTGAGTCCAGGAATTGGAGGTTGCTGTGAGCTGTGATGCCACAGCACTCTATCCAGGGTGACAGCTTGAGGCTCTGTCTCAAAAAAAAAAAAAAAAAGTCTTCCTATGCACTGTGCCTAATGTGTAGAAAATGGGAATTTACTGCAGCATTTTGCCAAAATTTACATACACCATTTAAACTGCATGACATCTCCTGTCCTAGTTGGCATCATATTAAATATCACTCTTTGACACAGTCATTTAGTATTTTTTTTTTTTTTGAGACAGAGTCTCACTTTGTCACCTTGGGTAGAGTGCCATGGTGTCATAGCTCACAGCAAATACATTTAAGAAGATGAATCTAGCAGTGATTTGCTGAATCGATTACAGTGGTTGTCCAAGTGTGGTCACTTCAATGCAAATGATCCAGTTCCTCTGGCTGAACTACTGACCGGGACAGGCCGAGGGTGGGGCCTCTCCATGTGACTCCAGAGTGGGAGCTGCTGAATGCAGAGGCTGCGACAGCTCCTCCCCCGTTCTACACTATGGTGGCAGGGAGCGGAGAAGGACGATCCTCACGATGGCAGTGGGGACGGCTGCTGCACAGGAAATAACCATACAACTGGAGGCTGCCTGGTTATTCAAGGTTACCTTACTTATTTGATTCTTTAGTTGACTTGATGGAGTGTGGACAGGAGGTGTGTATCGTGGAAGTCACTGAGATGTACAGGTTGCTTCTGACCGCGGCAGAAGTGTCTCTGAAGTAGTCACCACCGGTCACGCCACACGCCATCCTCATGCCTGCATCTACCGTCGTAGCTGGTGTAGGCTTCCTCCCTCTGTGCAAGTGGCCAGTGACCCTACTTTCTGCTGCCCACTGCCTGGTAACGCCATCCCCCCCAACACTAACTTGTGTCACCCCACCTTCTGCAAAAATTCATTGTGTGGAATTGAAAAATTCCTCATCCTAGCCCGGAATCCAACTAACTCGCAAACTGAAAGTGGCACAGATTTGATTTTTAAGCTCCAGGGTTGGAATTTCAAGAATCAAATAACAGAAAACTAAGAAATGGTCCCAAGTGGCCTCGGGGACGGCGCTGACATGCTGCAGATCGATTCCACAACTAGCACTCGCGCTGCGGTTTAAACACATGACTGAGCTTCTGTAACTTTAGACTTTCTTTGGTGGCATTTTCTTGTGCCCTGCAGCCTTGCTTTCCTCTGGCATAACTCCAGATCCTCCAGCACTAAAAGTTAGACATATGGAATGTCAGGAATGTCTGATAAGTATGCTACCTTCAGAGATCGGCTCTTAGTCAGAAACAAAACACATGCCCTTTGCGCTCACTCAGACTCACATTTGGTTGGAAGCAAACAAAAGTCGTGGGGTTGAATGTTGTGCAAGGTGGGGGGGTGGGCTGGGAAAACTGGATGTAGTTCTATGTCAAAGTGGAAATAAATGCTGCTTCTTTATTACTTTTTATTTTTCATTTCAGATTAATGTGAAGGTACAAACGGTTAGGTTATATTGTTTGTGTTTGTTAGGGAAAGTCCAAGTTGACCTTCACCCAGGAGATGTCCAGTACACTCCTATGTTGTGCCCATTAGGTGGGCGTTTATTTTAAATGTTAATAAACTGTGAAAAGCATGGCTTGGCTAAGTTTATACTAGCACCTGAGTTAGAAAAACAAACCATTACAATTACTTTATGAAATCTGTTCTGTTTCTACATGCTTTCACCAACATCACCTTATCAAGGCCTTATCATTAGTTATTTATCCATTTCTATAGGTGCTACCATGTTCAAGATTAATTAAAAGCAAAAAACAAATACAAAAAAAAAGAAGTTTTTTTTCATTGTTTTGTTTTGCAGTTTTTGGCAGGGGCTGGGTTTGAACCCGCCACCTCCGGCATATGGGGCTGGTGCCCTACTCCTTTGAGCTACAGGTGCTGCCTAAAAAAAGAAGTTTTGAGGAATTGTTATAGTCCAAAACAAAAAGAACAAACCACTTGCAGTATGTTATTGTCCATGGGATCCCAGGGTTTGTTTGTTTGTTTTCTGAGACACAGCCTCACTCTTGTCACCCAGGCTAGAGTACCCTGGCCTCAGCCTAGCTCACAGCAACTTCAAACTGCTGGGCTCAAATGATCCTCCTTCAGCCTCCCAAGTAGCTAGGACTATAGGCACCTGCCCCCATACCTACCTAGGGATCTCAGTTCTTAATGGGAAAAAAATTATACAAGAATTTTTAAAGTATTTATTTTAAATTTAAGGGAAAAACATTATCAAAGAACTAGTGCAAGAAAATCTCCCTGAACTGAAAGACCAGGGTTTCCCAATAATACACGGCCCATCTAGCACAATGGCAAAATAAAACAACTACATGGGAGCCCAATATTGTGAAATTTCAGAACATGAAAGGCAAAGAGAAAAGCCTGGAAGCTTCAGAGGAACCAAATCACACACATACACACAAATTTTTTTAACCCAAGAAACTGGCATCAGACTTATCAAAGCCCATATTAGAGGTTGAAAATCAGTACAACAACATCAACATTTTATTGCAGACTATTTCCAACCTGGAATTAGATCCCTAGCCAAAACATCAGCGGGGTATGAGAGTAGCCGGCATTTGCTGAGCTACTCAAAGGGGAACGGCTCAATCAGTCTCCCCTGTTCCCTTCCTAACATGACTCAACCAAAAGAGAATAGGCCAAGAAAACCAGGGGACATGGGCTCCAGAAAATAGGGAACCCAACACGGGGAAATGTCAAAGGAAGCCTGTAGGAGGACAGTGATGGGGGTGCTGGAGGGACAGTGTGCCGCAGTTATACCTGGTGTGTGTGAATTACTGAAAAGGAGATTCATAATTGTGGTAGCAAACTGGTGACAGGCCTATAGAGAAGTGAGCCAGTGGAAAAAAGAGACAATTATTAACTATAGAGAAAATAAAAGGAAATGCAATCATAGCACACTACATTGGTCATCCATGAATAATATTTACATAGTCGTAAAAATGTAAACATTGCTGACTTCTTTACAAGGTAATATAATACACCAAGGGGACGAGGGGAGGGGCCGCATGTGTCCAAGGGAGGCAGGGGAAGGGAGCTGAATCCTCTTCCACAGTGGGAGTCAGTTCTCCAAATGTGAAGCTGAGAAATCAGATATGTTACTGAAAACACAGTCGCAAATAGCAGAAGAAACTGTTAAATATGTAAGTGTGGTCTGATCTGGGAAGAGCAGTGGCTCAGGGACTACTTTTGCCTTGAGAACCTAGTCATGTGTTTGTTAATCATTTACAGGTATAACTTTGATTAACATAAAGTTTTAAAATCTCATGTTAAGTTGCCAATTTTTTTTTTTTTTGAGACAGAGCCTCAAGCTGTCACCCTGGGTAGAGTGCTGTGGCATCACAGCTCACAGCAACCTCCAACACCTGGGCTCAAGCGATTCTCTTGCCTCAACCTCTCAAGTAGCTGGGACTATAGGCGCCACAACACTTGGTCATTTTTTGGTTGTAGCTGTCATTATTGTTTGGCAGGCCCAGGCTAGATTTGAACCTGTCAGCTCTGGTGTATGTGGCTGGCGCCTTAGCCACTTGCGCTACAGGTGCCAAGCCGTAAGTTGCCAATTTTTAATTTTAAAAAATTAGAGATATTTCTTGACTCGTTCCACTTTACTGATTTCAATTTTACCCCTAAAGAAATCTCATATAGAACTCAAAATAGACCTTCTATTTAATCCCTCAATCCATTACTAGGCATCTACCCAGAAGAACAAAAATCATTTTCTCATAAGAACATTTGCCCTAGATTGATTATCACAGCTCAATGTACAATCCCCAAGATGTGGACACAACCTAAAAGTCTATCAACCCAGCACTGGGTTAATAAACTGTGGCATATGTAAACACTGGAATACTATTCAGCCATAAAAGATGGAGACTTTACATCTTTTGTGTTAACCTGGATGGAGCTGAAACATATTCATTCTTCTTAGTAAAATATCCCAAGAACGGAAAAGCAAGTCTCCAAGGTACTCAGTACTGATAGGAAGCCAGTAGGTGATCTAACACACGTCCCTATAGGAGAAAAACTCAATTCAATTCAAGTTGGGAGGGGGGAAGGAAGGAGGTGAGACGGGGGAGGGAGGTAGGGGATGGGTGAGCTCCCACCTGATGGGCACAACGTGAGGGTACACAGGACACAACTACCACAGGGACCTGACCTAACACATGCAAACATGTAACCTCATTCTTTGTTTAACCTGAAACTAAAAAAAAAAATTTAACCTCAAATTAACCTGAAATTTAAAAAAAAAATTTAACCTCAAATTAACCTGAAATTTAAAAAAGAAAATTTAACCTCAAATTAACCTGAAATTTAAAAAAAAAAAAATTTAACCTGAACTTAAAAAAAAAATCATATAAACTTGTAAAGTTATATTTATTCAAATTATGTGAAGTATGCTTTTCAGTATCCTAAAATATATAATAGAGAAAATACGAGCGGAATATCAGTGTAATCTTTTAGTATAGACCAATGATTTTCAACCAGTGTGCCGCAAAAATTTTGAAAGATCATTCATTAAAATTATTTCCAAAAAAATTCAAAGCACAGTAAGTCTATCCTTTCTTTTACTCTTTTTTTGGATCAACATAATTTAAGTGTGCCCCGGAAGTTTATAGGTTCAAGGGTGCCGTGAGATACAAAAGGTGGAAAAACACCTTAGGAAATCTTAAATAAAATTTTAAAATACATAAATGTTATACCTTGTTCTTCTAGCTCTTATTTAGAAGCCCCTGTTACACTCAATACAAGTGATACCAAATAGCATTTATGAGAAATATTCTGTATAGTATAACATAAATGCTTGTATTTTTATTTTCTGAACCCTCGACCCTGCTCTCAAAGAAGCTACAGTCTAAATAGGATCGACATATACAGAAATGTTGTAACATAAGGTGGTTTGTGCTAGAAGCCTGTTAACGGTGCAGCTGGCAAGTCTGCCCAGGGAAGCCCCCGAAACTGCTGTCATACGTCTGGACATCACACTCACGTACGGGTGCTGGACTGAGCTCTATGCACTCCAAGCCACGTTAGGCTGGCCTGCTTAGCCGGCCCCCTATTGTGACATTAGCTAATGTGTGACATTAGCTGTCGGCCTCCTGAATCTAATGCTTTAGGACAGATGATGGATCAAGGATAACCAACTATTTTCTGTAGTGAGCATCATTCTCTGGCCAAGGGCACAGCAACTATTAATTCAAAGCTTTTGTCTTTTTAAGTTAATAAGCATCTGGAATATTCATCCTCTCAGCATTATTTCAGCTTTCTGTTCACTTTGCCCAATGAATTTACTGTTGGGACAGAAATCACGTCACCCAACCACTTGGTGCCTTGGAAACAAGGGCATATCTAAGGTCTGATCCAGGATCTGCGGAACTCTGGGCTTCCCAGTTGTGGAAGGTATCTTATGAAAATTATTTTTCTACCCCGGGAGAGCTTTAGATCTCAGGACAGAAAGTTGAAAGATTACTTTTTTTTTTTTTTTTTTTGATACACAGAACCTCAAGCTGTCACCCTGGGTAGAATGCCATGGCATCACAGCTCAGAGCAACCTCCAACTCCTGGGCTTAAGCAATTTTCTTGCCTCAGCCTCATAAGTAGCTGGGACTGCAGATACCTGCCACAATGCCCGGCTATTTTTTGGTTGTAGTTGTCATTGTTTGACAGGCCCAGGCTGGATTCGAACTAAGCAGCGGTGGTGTATGTGGCTAGTGCCTTAGCTGCTTGGGCTACAGGTGCCACCCTAAATGTTTAACTTTTTTTTCGATACACAGAGCCTCAAGCTATTACCCTGGGTAGAGTGCCATGGCATCACAGCTCACAGCAACGTCCAACTCCTAGGCTTATACTTTTTTAAGAATTGAGACGGAGTCACACTCTGTTGTCCTGGGTAGAGCGCCGTGGCATCATCATAGCTCACAGCAACGTCAAATTCCCGGGCTCAAGCGATCCTCCTGCCTTAGCCTCCCGAGTAGCACAGATGCCTGCCACCACACTCAGCTAGTTGGTTCTATTTTTAGGAGATCGGGTCTCGCACTTGCTCAGGGTGGTCTCCAACTCCTGAGCCTAGGCAAGCCTCTCGCCTCGGCCTCCCAGAGTGCTGGGATTGCAGGCATGAGCCACTGTGCCTGGCAGAAAGATTACATTTTATTCCACAAGACTTTGACTACCTTAGATCCTCAAGTATTTTATCTCTACTTTTCTTAAAATATTGACTATTTTCTAGTTATACATTCCAGAAACCTAAAGGTCTACATCTGTAATCATTGATCGTTATATCCTCCAGAGTACAGGGGATAACACACGAGAGTTGAGAACTCAACGAGTATTGGTTGAATTAATTTTAAAAATCAATTAAGTGATTTGAGATTGTACACCAGCTGAAACAGGAATTCCCAACTCCTGCTGAAGCATGCTTCAAATATTCCCTGACTTAGGCCTGTTTCATGCATGTATCCGGTTCCTTTACGTGCACAAAATCCCGTGAGGTGAGAATCATGAGGCTCTGTTTTACAAATACCATGATTCATAGAAATGAAAAGTAATGGGCGGAGGGAGCTGCCCACGGAGGAAGCCAGCTCAAGTCTAGATGTTCTGTCCCCCAGGACTGTCTTAGTCCACACAGGAAAGCTGCAGTGAGTTTGACACATATGGTGTTCATATGAACAAAGTATTTAGGAGCCCAGTGGCTATTCTCATCCTTGAATGGCACAATTGTCCCAAAGGCCTTACCTAGAATAGAGATAATAAGTGTCATGATGTCAGATCAGTGCACTACTCTTCATTACAAGCACACATCAAACTATTGATAAGAAAATGTATCAAGTTATTTTGGGGACACTATCCATGGGGTACTTTATATTCTGGAATGTGGACCTAGAGATGGACGCTTTTACTGAAACAGGAATTAAACAATAGCATGTTTTAAAAATCAAACATGCCAGGGGCGGTGCCTATGGCTCATTGAGTAGGGCGCCGGCCCCATATACCAAAGGTGGCAGGTTCAAACCCAGCCTCGGCTGAACTGCAAAACAGAAAAATAGCCGGGTGTTGTGGTGGGCGCCTGTAGTCCCAGCTACTCGGGAAGCTGAGGCAAGAGAATTGCTTAAGCCCAGGAGTTGGAGGTTGCTGTGAGCTATGTGATGACACAGCACTCTACTGAGGGAGATAAGGTGAGACTCTGTCTCTACCAAAAAAAAAAAAAAAAATTTTCTGGAGCCCACCCTCAAGTTTCTGATTCAGTAGATCTGGGATGGCACCTGGGAATTTATATCTAAGTTTGAAGGTGATGCTGATGCTGCTAAACTTTGAGGACCATTTGTCTCTTCTCTGAGAGTTTCTTACCTCCTTAATGCTCTGTTTATTTTATTTCATTTTATTTTATTTTTATTTCAAGACACAAGTTTCACTGTGTTGCCCTTGGTAGAGTGCCATGGCGTCACAGCTCCCAGCAACCTCAAACTCTTGGGTTTAAGCGATTCTTTTGCCTCAGCCTCCCAAGTAGCTGAGACTACAGGTGCCCACCACAACACCTAGCTATTTTGGGGGTGCAGTTGTCATTGTTATTTAGCAGGCCCTAGCCGGGCTTGAACCCGCCAGCTTTGGTGTATGTCACCCTACTCACTGAGCTACGGGTGTCAAGCCAATGCACTGTTTAGAAATTCTACTAATAGCATGGAAATCAAGAGGTTTGAATCATACATTTCCACCTCCAACTAAAATATGCCACCATAAGTGGGGCACTTAACCTTTCTCTCCTGTTTCTTCATCAGTAAAGTGGGGCTCATAGCACCCTATGACATAGGTTGAATTAGTGGATTCAATTCTACGTTTAAAAGAACCATACCTTGAAAAGAATACTTTTTTTTTTTTGAGACAGAGCCTCAAGCTGTCACCCTAGATAGAGTGCTGTGGCATCACAGCTCACAGCAACCTCCAATTCCTGGGCTTGAGCGAGTCTCTTGCCTCTGCTTCCCAAGTAGCTGGGACTATAGGCACCCACCACAACGCCCAGCCATTTTTTGGTTGCAGCCGTCATTGTTCTTTGGCTGGCCCAGGCTGGATTCGAACCCACAAGCTCAGGTGTATGTGGCTGGCACCTTAGCCCGTTGAGCCACAGGCGCGAGGCCAAAAAGAATACTTTATAAATTATCACTTGTGCATAGCCATGTGTGAAGTTTTGCTTTGACAGAATCCTTGAGAAAACTGTAGTCTACCTTTAAAATGAAAAATTAGGCCAGGTGCAGTGGCTCACGCCTATAATCCTAGCACTCTGGGAGGCTGAGGCAGGTGGATTGCCTGAGCTTAGGAGTCCTCCGTTTTTACTGAAAATAGAAATACTACTCAGATGTTGTAGCAGGCACCAGTAGTCCCAACTAATCAGGAGTCTGAGCCAAGAGGATTTCATGAGCCTAAGAGTTTAAGGTTCCTGTAGGTTCTAATGCCATGACATTCTACCCAGGGCGACTGAGTGAGACTTTGTCTCAAAAAAATAAATAAATAAAAAGCTCGGCACCTGTGGCTCAACGGGCTAAGGCACCAGCCACATACACCTGAGCTGGCGGGTTCGAATCCAGCCCGGGCCCACCAAACAACAATGACCGCTGCAACCAAAAAAAGAAAAAATGGCCGGGCGTTGTGGTGGGCGCCTATAGTCCCAGCTACTTGGGAGGCAGAGGCAGGAGACTCTCTCGAGCCCAGGAATTGGAGGTTACTGTGAGCTGTGATGCCATGGCACTCTATCCAGGGTGACACCTTGAGGCTCTGTCTCAAAATAAATAAATAAATAAATAAAAATAAATAAATAAAAAATAGGCCAGTCACGGTGGGTATATTGCCTGAACTCAGGAGTTTGAAACCAGCTTGAGGCATAGCAAGACTCTATCTCTAAAAATAGAAAAACTAACTGGTTATTGCAGCTAGCACCTGCAGTCCCAGCTCCTTGGGAGGCTGAGGCAAGAGAATTCCTTGAGCCCAAGAGTTTGAGGTTGCTGTGAACTATGATGCTACAGCACTTTACCAACGGTGACAAAGTAAGACTGTGTCTCTAAATTAATTAATTAAAGTGAAAATTAATAGGAAATGTCTTCTCTGTAAAGAAAAAAAGCTTCTCTGTTTAAGAAGTGTACCATGGAAAATGAACTCAAAACCCAAATGACCCCTAAGAGACCACATCCTTTTTGGCAGATAAAGTTTCCCTGCCATTTATTTAACAAATTAATGTTTTAAAAAGAACATAAATAAAAGAGGATAATAACTTAGAGCTATCTGGGCACCTGAGTCTGTGAGCCCTTTAGGACTTGGCACCTAAACAGAAGGGAGAAAAAAGGATCCTTGTCTCTGAGGCTTTGCATACCTTCCTTGAAGCATTAGGGAAGCTCTGGGGTCCCACAGCTAAAAAAGACTGAGATGCCTGCGGCATGAATCTGTTAGACCCAATAAAGAGCCAGGGGAAAAACATGGCTGGTAAGTAATTTTGCTGTTTCATTTGGTGCAAAAGAGAAGGCAAAACACCAGAATATTCAATGAGCCAAAGCACTGAATGTGTAAATGCAGGCTGACCCCTCCTCAGGACTGCATTTTAGTGATGTATTCCCTAAGTCTGAATGAAGCAAGAGTTCTGAGGTTAATGTAACAGTATGTAAAAATGCCAGTAACAGGCATTTTAAACCGTAGTGACCTTTTTGTTTCTCTGATAGGTGAAGATGAGGATGAATTTGAGAATTTCATGTTGCCTCTTACACTTGCTTTTGAAACAGTATTACAAATATTCAACAACAACTTTAAACGGGAAGATGTAAAGGTAGGTTTTGTTTCAAACATGAGGAGAGACAATTTTGCTCTTTTCTTTCAGAAAAGGTTTTTTCATTTGTGTGTACTTTGTGCCTTTGTCAGACCTGCGTTCCCAATTGCTTGTGTCTTTGAGTTGCACTTTTCACTTAAGCACTTTTCTGGTTTCTTATACAAATGGACTTTGAGGTTAGCAAATGGTTTTGGACAGTCAGTTCATGATTAGATGGTACAGATTTGTCTCTTGTGTCAGTTACTATCTTTAATTGAACATTTCTCATGGGTACACCACTTTAAACATCCCTAGTCCCTCATCCACCCTGCACTCTGTTTCAAAATATCTATATGGAGGAATACACAAACATGCACATGCTAAAACTATGTCTCTAAATATTTTTTTAAACAATTTATATAAATCAAGACTTTATTAAATGGCTGGGCATATATGTATAAATAGGAACTGGTCTTTGAAGTATTGCATTCTTAAACTGAACAAAGTGATTAGGATAACTGATAGCTAAATAAGGTTTTTATGTGCCTGTGGGAGCCATATTAGGATTGATTTGACAAGTCAGTTCAGCTGTGGCAACAGTCATAATATCTAAGACAACATTATGTTTTATTAGTAAAATCCTTAAGTGTAGCAAGCTGTCGGTGACAAAACAGCGCCATATTTTAAGGTGGGGGATGGGTAGCACAAGCCCTGTTAAATACAAATAGTATCTCCTAAAATTATAATGCATCAAGGCTATATTAAATAGACTGACACAGATTATTATTTTTAAAAGACTAATAAATGTACTCCAGAGAATGTGAACGCTTTTGTTGGTGATGCTTGAGTCACATATTTAATTGTTAATTTGAAATACATTGGAAATATTCACCATCTTTTGATAGGCTGCTCTTCTTTTTACCAAACCAAAAAAAAAAACAAAACAAAACAGCAGTCAGAAGCCAAAGAGAAAAATGGTGGTCTTTGATGATTATTTTTACATAATTGTTCTACCAAAAATTAATTTACTAAATGCTGTATCTTTTTAGTTAAAATTGAATTTTTTTAATAAATATTTATCAACACAGCATACTCACAGAATTTTAAAATCAAAAAAGTATCTTACAGATTTCCTCTGTTTATAGTCTTCTTGAAATTCTTTACCTGAGTTTCCACTCAGGTTAGCAATATCTTTGGATGTCTTCCAGATTCTTTGAAGATCAACAAAAATTTTCATAGCTTTAAAGTGGCTTTTGATGCCCTTTATCAAAAAGATGCAATGAGGTTCAAAAACATCATCTTTGTAAAATTACATCTGTCTCATTTGAAGATTTCATTATATAAAAACCCGTTTTGATGGAATCCCATCTAAACCATCTTCCTAGAGTCATTTTTAATGGAGCTTCAGTGATGTATCCCTAAACCAGCAAGTTCTTAACGACCCTGGAAAGTGACTGCTTGATTACACTTTAACGGTATTTGCAAATAAAATCACAAGTAATTAAGGGGAAATCTCCAGGCTTTTGAGCAAGTTTGATGCATGATAACTGCCTGATTCAGCTTTATCTAGAGTAATGCTGTGTAGGCAACAGCTACTGAGATCAATAGCAACGTAATGATAGTGGCAGAATTAAGTGAGTAACCTGAGAACTGTGCCTCAGAATGCATGCAGCTGCCACGAACCAAGGCCACACAGTGCACTCGGTGCTTCCGTCCTAAATGTTCATCAAAAGACGCCCTGCAGGAAAATGGAGTTAGATGCTCTTTATTGCTGATCGTGTCTCTTGCCACATTTATCAGGGAAATTGGATTAGCAGTTGGCAGCTGCAGGTAGACAAGATTCTGCAGTGATTAAATATGCAGCTTGGCTGCATTTGTTGTGACAGACCTTTAGTAAATTCTACTGTAAGCACCATCTGTCTAATTTGTATAAAGAAAACTTGGTGCTTTAAGCTACCGATATAAAACTAAATCTGTTGCTTTATCATAAACAAAACTTTTGCACTAAATGCTTTTAAATGTAATTTATTAGGTTAAGGCTATTTTTCTATCATGATGAATAAATAATACATGCAAAAGTGCTTTCAGGTACTTCATTTTGTAAGTACTAGAGATAAAAACATTTCTGTTTTGTTCTTCAATAAAGTATTTAGTATTCCAATCCACAGGAGGTAATGCTGTTAAAATATCTCTATGAAAATGCCGCAGGACTGCCAAATTCATTTAATTTGCAACCCTTCCCAGGATCTTCTAACTCCCTATTTATAGAAATTATTCAAATGCAGATTTCAAGATGAACGTAAACATTAATGACCTATGTTGCCAAATTGAAATATAGTTGTGAGGGGAGAAAATGCTGCAAAACTGTTAAATTTATGGCTTTGTTTTTTTACTTAGTTCTATTAAAATTGAAGAGAACATTGAATTTTTGTCTTAGGTTTTTCTTTACAAAGTAAGGGGGAAAAGAAAGAAAATTCATGACAGATCCTGGCTTTACGCTGTTATTTCAAAATATGTGTTTTTCCCCCTATGATTATATCTATGGTAAAATATAGTCCAATACACCCCTGACTCATGCATCATTTTTGATTTGGCCGTGACATCATCAGGTTTAAGGAAAATGAATGAAAACTTCTCAGAGGAAGAGGAGCAGTTAAATAGGAACCTGCTATCTTTAGTCCTTTCGTAAAAACTCCACAATGTTAAATTATTTAAAATCCTTGATTTTCAGCATGCGCACATTAAAAGTTTTCGCACTAAGTGCCAAATGTTGCAAACAGCACTTTAACAGAATGATTTTGCTTTGATCCCTGTAGCAGTTCCTGAATAATTTATCACAGGTTATTGCCTTAATTCTGGAGAGGGATAGAGCAATAAAGGCAGATGAAAACACTCCAGTTGAAACACCTTGGGGCCTGCTCATTCCTCTGACACGGCTCTTTTGTTGGAACTATTTAGAGGTTATTAAGATGTGTCTTCAGAATTAAGAGTATGCTGTAAGGATGAAGACAGCCATCTTAATTCTAAAGACAAAGCACAATGACCCTTCACCTTCTTTTTCTTTGTTGTTATTATATAGTAGAATTATGAGGATAATATTATAGCTGCCCCCAGTAGTGCCACTACAGTAAAGGGTCTGTCAGACTTTCCATTAGAAACCCTGTTTGGGGGGTCAGGGTGGAAGGAGCCTCGTTTCAGCTGTTTCCCAGCCCATTCATCTCACACTTGGCACACAGACAACTGTTCACCATGCAGCAGACTGAAGCACTCAGCAGTTTCTCCTTGAAATATCCTAAAAGGAATCTGTAGGACTAGATCCCCAGGCCTATCCCACCCCCAAAACAGCCTCACTAAAAATATAGGAGCCTCTTACTCTTCAGATCAATCTAAAACCTAGAGTTGACCAACAAAAGGAGAAAGGCAACTTTTTCTTTTTCTTTTTTTTTTTTTTTGGTGGAGACAGAGTCTCACTTTCTCCGCCCCTTGGTGGAGTGCCCTGGCATCACACAGCTCACAACCACCTCCAACTCCTAGACTTAGGCAATTCTCTTGCCTCAGCTTACTGAGTAGCTGGGACTAGAAAAAAGCAACTTTTAAAATAAACCTCTTTGTACTGTTTTAAATGAGATAGTAAAGCTGTGGATCCTCTTCCTCCAGAATTTCAATAAGATTACCTCTCATGAACCCATTCCCTAAGAATTCATAGCATAGTAGGCATACAGCATAGCTCTCAGAGAACCAGTTGAACAGAAAGATAAAGTGCTGGAACCTATTCCCTATGAATTCATGTCATAATAGGTGTACATCGTAGCACACAGGAAAACCAAGAGAACCAATGGAATAGGAGCATAAGGTGCTAGAACCTTTTCCCTATGAATTCATGACATAATAGGCATTAAAAATAAAAGGCTGCTGTAAAGAAAAAAAGAAAAACAGATTTCCTCTCTCAAATTATTTAGTAGCCTGGTTTAGTTAATAGTTTTTCTATATTATGCTAGAGCTGGGTATATTTTGGCTATTGTGAAAATACTTTCTTAGTGTTGTTTGTGTGTCTGTGCAGATTATTGCAATATTTGTGCTGCTTTGAGATAAAAGATACTGTTTCAGCGTAAGAAATGTTTCTTATTCACAATTAAATTAACATTGCATTTTTTGCTCAGTTGGATTTATTTAAAATATGCATTTGTTTATTACATATTATTACATAAATGTATAGCTTCTGCTGTGTAGTAACATTTTATAAAATAATATGTTGATATAATTTCATAGCCACATTTTACTACATTAAAAAAAACATATTTGGGTCAAATACAGCATTTCTAATAACTTGGCATCTTTTAAGAAAGGATAAAATTTGAGATAGTTCAAAAATTAACCTTTTGTGTATAATGAGGATAGTCTAAGGTATTGTATTAAAAGCCTTTTTGTATTAGGCACAAAAATAAAACTAATGATTCCTATTGACTAATTTTAGAATTAAATAATGACTATCTCATGTGTATGTGGAAGCTTAAGGTTATTTAAAGAATAGCCTGAAACTTGTAAGTTTATGTAATAAAAATAGAACAAACACAGGGTGAATAGAAAGACTGCAAAGCCTAGTAGTCAGAATAGAATTGTTCAAAGAAGGCTTCTTAGAAGAGATATTTTGTTCTGACTGTGAGGAATGTGGCAGGCTGAGAAAGAAAGAAACCAGTCCAGGTAGTGAAAAAAAGGCTATAGAAAAAGGTAAAAAAAAAAAAAAAAAAGAATTCTTTTTTAAATAGCAGGTCACATGAAGGAACTACAAGGCTAGCCAGTTATAGGAAAACAAGACTGGTGAGATTATGAGAGAAAAAGGAGCAAGTCAATTAAAGAAGCAGAAATAGAAATTCAAAGTTTTCTGATTCAGAAATTCAGATAGCTGTCATTCTATAAACTATTAGAATGGAAACTGAATATTCTTAAAAGCAGCATCCAGTTATATAGATTCACCTTTTAGGCCAAAAGAGTGGAGAAGATAAGAAATTCCAAATACTTCAGAGAGTTAAACTATTATTTGCTACTTTGAAATGTTATTCAGTGATTAAGATGAGGGTCAGAATTCACTGTCTCTTTCGTGATCATTTAAACTCCTTCCTGAAAAGGTTTTCATTTATGACTAAAGTGTGAGGAAAGAGAAAGTCTGGTAAAAAGAAAAGTTCAGTGACGCCACGGCACTCTACCCAGGGCGATAAAGTGAGACTCTGTCTCTACAAAAAAAAAAAAAAAGAAAAGTTCAGAGACTGTTTTCTGGACAAGTATTTTCACTGAAACAGTATCTTCAGAAATCACAGTTGTATATCTCAATTATCCCACCCCCTTTTGAAATTATGTTTGTTTGTGGTCTTTGTTCCGACATTCTGGCATCTGTTCATGGGTTTTCTTTTGCTCTTCCCAAGCATCATCCTAAAGACAGCTTAATTAAGAGTCTGCAGTACAAGGCAGATCTCCTTTATTTAATAGTTAAGTGGTGTATTTTCTCTAAAACTAAGTACTTAGAGAACACTTACTATGTATCAGGCTCTTGCTAGGCATTTTCACATAAATTTATTAGACTTAACTCCTTACAAAGCCTCTATGAAAGAGGCATTATTAATCCCCTTATAGATGAGAAAACTGAGATTAATAAATTACCTTGGCTTTTTGGTCTTAAAGAAAAATAAAGCTTGGATTCAAATTCATGTCTTATGACATCAAATGTAGAACTATTTTCCTTATATCTTTTCTTCACTTGGAGAATACAGCTCCTATTCTGGGTATATCATAATACTAGTAGGTCACCTGGCCAGTTGTGTTTTGTCCTAACAAAATTAAAGATATTAATTAGGAATCTTTCAATGCCAATACATTTCTAGGATAGACTCTAAATTGTATAGTGGGGCTGATTTCATGCAAGCTGATGTGTTGTTATTAAATAATGCCTAGAGTAGACCCTGTGCATGTATCTGTTTTGTGAAATTATCCATCCTGATCTTTTTTTATTCTGATATGACACAATTCAGAAACAAAGTGTATTAAGAATCTAAACTTTTAGCAAAGCTGCTGGAATTATGATTTAGCTCAATTTATAAGAAGCAAAGTGGAGTTGGTCAGCAGATTTGATGGCTATTTGTTTAAAGAGTCTGTTTGGTTTGCTATAGAAAGATCTGAACGAGACATTTTAGCTAATGAATCAAAATCAGATATGTGGTCATTATTGCCTGATTATTACTCCATCTGCTCTGTGCTAACGTGAAAATCAATTACTGTGTCTCTTTCCCACTGACAGCGTATGTTGATCGGGCTGGCAAGAGATCTTCGAGGGATTGCCTTTGCACTGAACACAAAGACCAGCTACACCATGCTGTTTGACTGGATGTATCCTTATTACACTGTGACAATACCAGCTCTGTGCACAGAGGGATGCCAAGCCCCTCACTTTCATTTAATAGTACGGCACAGTAGGGAAGAGGAAACAAAGCTAAATGAACTAATGTGTAATCAGCTAAAAATTACAGCACAGTGGCAACAGTGCAGATAACTGAGCACAGCATTTGGAGACCCAGCTCAGAGAGGCCACTTTTTTGGTGGCCTTCAAATATTGACAGCTGAAAAAGCACTTCCCTCAAATAATTGTTTATGTTAGGGTTACAGAGATAATCTAGCTAACATCTTTACTCAGGATCAATGAATACTGCCCTTTTGGGGGGAAGATTTGAATCTCTGCTCCTTGTCAGTTAGCAAAGTTGAGAAGATCATTTTATCTTTTTGAGTTCTAACTAAATGGTCATGATTTGCTTGGGGTATGGGGGAGTGTTTTTGTTTGTTTAGTTTTGGTTTTTTGAGGCAGAGTGTGACTCTGTTACCCAGGATAGAGGGCAGTGGCATTACAGCTAACTGCAACTTCAGACTCCTCAGCTCATGCTATGCTCCTGCCTCAGCTCCCCAAGTAGCTAGGACTACCAGCATATACTACCATGATCGGCTAAATTTTCTATTTTTTGTAGAGGTAGAGTCAAGCAATCCCCCCTACCTCAGCCTCCCAAAGTGTTAGGATTATGAACATAAGCATAGGCCATGACTTGTTATTTGTCGTAAGATTTGAATTTACCTTTGCCAAGGCTACAGGCAGGAAAAAAAAAAGACTACCCAGACTGTCTTATGAGGTAAGAGTAAAAAGAGTGTAAGACCATGGACTTTGGTGTCAGACCAGGCTTGAAATCCTAGCTCTTCCTTTACTGTTATAAACTCTGGCAAGTCATTTTGCATCTCTGAGTCTTGGTTTTCTCATTGAAAAACAGAGGAAATCGGGTAGCATGCCTTACTGTGACTTTAAAATAGATAATGCACTTTGTGTAATGTCTGACACATATTCAGCAGTTGTAAATGGTTATTAATAATATTTCTACAGTATTATGTGAAATTGCCATTGTGCTCAATAAGAAATGATAATTTATTCAAGCCATGTAAGTATTATATAATGGTTTCATGCATTTTATACACAAAACCATCAGAGCACATAAGAAAAATTCTATAGTCTTAAAGTTAATTTACTGTTTTACATTACATTATTTCTTTGTTCTAACACTTCTTATGCAAACTTTCCTCTATATTAAATTGCAAAAGAAACTTCTTAAATTCAGTTTTCATCTACTGTGCCATAAGTTGTAGCCAAAAACATAATTAATAGGGGTTCTAGGCATGTTAAAGGGAGAAATCTACACATTATAAAAAATTTTAAACATTAATTTCAGTACTGACTTTAGTTATTATTAAAATCTACTTCATCAGATTTATGTGCCCAGAGAAGAGTTAGAGATAAGATTTTTCCATGTCATTGAAGAATCACATTTATAGTTTATATCAGCATATAACATGTATATACAGATATTATAAATTTTAACATGGGAAGTCTTATAATTCTCTTAACTATGAAAGGTGAGGAATTACATATGACCCTTTTATTTCTCTGAACATAAATAGCAGCTTCCAAACTTAAAACTGTCATTTCTTTGAAAAATCTACTTTGGGCACTTTATTGATGGTGATCTTAAAACCAAGCTACAAATCAATCCTATCTAGCAATTAACATTTCATGTTTTCCTCTTCAACAATTTTAACCAAGACTCAAAATTAGAAACCTCCTCAGTGTCAAAGAAGAAATATCTGCCATAATTGATGCTGCCCCAAATTTAGAGAAAACATGAAAATCCATGTTCCATTTTCTTAACTTTTTTTTTTTTTTTTGGCACCTATCTGAAATGAAACTTTTATCCAGCAGATGGCAGAAAATAGCAAATGGAAAATCTTGGGAATTAATATTTGTTTTGAACTAGAAACCATTGTCCCCTCCCTCCATTTGACCATGCATATTGAAGTTATTAGGATCAGGGGCAAAGGGCGAAGTGTCACTTATATAAGAAGCTGTGTTAAATTGCCAAATGGGGTAGTTTGGTAGTGGCCTTGCTTATAATAATTGAGTTTCAGTAGCAAATCAGCTTCCTTGGGAGAAGGCCAAAGGCTTTTCATAATTGTATTGACAACAAAATGAATATGATAAATGGTGTTCATTCAGTTGAGACAAGATTTATAGTTTTCCTTTGGGCGAGGGATGAAGAGCAAATATTTATAATAATAGTAAAATTTGTTTAAAAGTTACATTATTTGATAATTCAAAAAGCTTTATTAAAATGTTTTAAAATACTTTAAGCAGTTTCAGGTGATAAAGTATACCTTCTTTCCAAAATATTCAAGTAATGCAAAAATGAATAAGTATATGATGGTTCAAAAAAAAAAAAAAACATGGATATGAAAGTCATTTATTCTTCCTGAAATATTGATATGTCAAACCGTCAGTGATGATTCCCACAATATTGCTGGGGAAAGTTTATTTGCCTTTTATCCACATAAATGTGTGTTCTTTAATTTGTTATACAATCTTTAGCATTCAGAAGAAACATTTTATAAGAGCATATGTCATCTGAAAGTCAAAATGCATTTTATTTATGGCTATTATGTGATAAAATGCTATTTTGGTGGTTATCTATTTAATTCAAAAATATTTCTATAAACACTGACTGCATTAACTGCTACACAAACTACGTTGCTTATCACTATGTCCTTCCGAAACTAAATTGCCTGAAACTACACAGAACCCATCTTGATAAATTGTTTTTACCACTGGAGAATTAAAGGGGTATCATGGATGTGCTACTTTGCCCCTATGGTGGGAATGCAACAACAAGAAAATACCTTATCTTTTGGTGCATTTAATCACCTTGTTTAAATTTTTCCCAGACAAAACTTAAACTAAAGTATCAAAAATTCATAGGAACGTTAAAAAAGATAAGGAATGTGTGCATCATTATTTCCTCACAGTCTGAATTGTCATAATCTGATATTTGAGGCCACTGTTTTGGGGTCAGGAAATCAGTGCCGTTTATTACTGTACATAAACACATTACTGGCATATAAAGGCAAGGCAAGACAAGACAATGATCCATGTAGAAAAGCACAAACTTTGGAATAAGGTAATCTTAGATTCCAGTAGTAGTTTTACCACTTAACAACCTGTGGGACTTGGTTAAGTTTCTTAATGTCTCAGCACCACAGTTTTATCTTCCATAAAACAAAACTAATAATTTCTCACAGGTTTTATTAGAAGTATTATGATTATGTAAAGAGTCTAGTACAGTGTCTGGCATACTCCACCATTGTTAATAGCTTCTTTCCCTAATATGGAATGAGACAAAGGAATCCAATTTGCTCACTTATTCAACAAATTGGGCTAAAGATTGTGCTTGGTTCATGAGGGATATAGATTACTTAGACACAAATTCTAACCCAAATAGAGTCAGTTAGATACCTACATAAACTATTCCAATAAAATGGTGGTTAAGTTCCATAACAAAGATATAAATAGCAGAGTGATTGCATTTAGCTGGAGCATCTGGAAAAGTGAAGATATTGCTCTGGATCTTACCAGACCAAGCAAAAATAGGAAGAAAGATAAGTTTTAATTTGGCCTAAGGATCAGGTTGAAGAAGGTAGTGTTGGAGATAATGTTTTGTTATAGACACATTTATTTCATGGTTGAAAATGTCGGTTGTCTGCGACTCACATGTGGTGGATATACAAGTAGCTAATAATCAAAAATCAATGTATTATAATGAAGATGCATACAAAGCTCCATATGAATATTGTATGAGGAAAAGATTGGTGTTTTTGGCAAAACAGAGGAAGCTTCCCAGAAATAAAAGTTGGGCTATACTTTGAAAGATGAACTGGCATGTGTCAGATAGGAGGGAGGAAAGGTTTCCATCAGCAGCCCCTTCATGAACAAAGGTCCAGGTGTTTGCATTTCTTAGAGTACCTTTAAAATTAGCTGTGAACTGACAGGCTATTTCTGTTCTGGAACCACATCCCCAAACCCTTACCTCCTAACACTTGAAAACTCGTTTGTTGCTTTCTGGTATATTTTGATGCTTTCTCCACTGTGAAATCCCAAAAGGAAAGAAATGTTTTTACTCATTTCTGTCTTCTTAGGGTCTAGCACATAGCAACTACTAATAACTACTAGATAAATGGATGGATGGATGAATGTTATGAAGAAGCATAATTTCTTCATATTTTGCATCCTATAACAGTATTTTTCAACTTTTTTTTATCTCATGGCACATTTGAAGCTATAGTTAAACTTCCTCAGCACACTTACATTATTGTGATTTAAAAAAAGAGTAAAGAAAGGATATTTACTGTGCTTTGAACCTCTCTCCAAAAAGAAATTTTGTTGGCCACATGCGCCAAGAGTGGTGAATTTGAACCCAGCCCGGACCTGTTAAACAACAATGACAACTGCAACAAAAAATAGTCTGACATTGTGGCAGGCTCCTGTAGTCCTAGCTACTTGGGAGTCTGAGGCAAGAGAATCACTTCAACCCAAGAGTTTGAGGTTGCTGTCAGCTGTGATGCCATAGCACTCTACCGAGGGCAACGTAGTGGGACTCTGTCTCAAAAAAAGAAGTTTTGCTTTGTTTCTGAGACAGAGTCTCACTCTGTCACCCTGAGTAGAGTGCTATGGTATCATAGCTCACAGCAACCTCACATTCTTAGGCTCAAGCAATCCTCTTGTCTCAGCCTCCCAAGTAACTAGGACTATAAGCGCCCACACCAAGGGTTTGGTTGCTTTCGAATTCTCAGGCTGGTTTCAAATTCCTGAGCTCAGGTGATCTACCTGCCTCAGCCTCCCAGAGTGCTAGGGCTACAGGTGTGAGCCACCACACTTGGCCCTGAAAATAATTTAATTAGTGATCTTTAAAAATTTTTTGCAGCACACCTAAGATCCTCTCGTGCACACCAGTGTGCAGTAACCCACCTGCAGAAAATCACTGCTACAAGACAATGTCATGTCATTAATGCCTTTCTTTCCCATTCATGTAATGTGAACTTTAGGAATTCGTTGAGAAGATAGGGTGAAAGCATTAGATCTGTGCCTCTTCTACCTAAGGCCTCCCACTCTTTTCCTCCTATCCATATATATGTAGTCCTCATAAGGCCACTGGAAAATTAAACTCGTAGATTGGGTTCTGATTCTAACCCTGTAATCTGAGCCTGGCACTCTCACTCTAAAGCCCTTTTAACCTTCCTGCTTAGTAGACCTCTACTCTGCTTTCCAATAATCACTCATTTTCTCTGTGGCAGTCACCTCTGTCAGAAGGATATTAGAATTGGCACCTCTCTCATTCCGTACGGAAAAGGGAGCATCTCCTCATATCTCCTGGCCTTATCCCATAGTGAATGCAGTGTGCTCTGAAAAAATAGGATAGTCCTAAGTACCTTTAAAGTGCCTTGCAAACGAGCCTGCATGTGCCTCTACTATTCTTAGGTTCTGAGATTTGGATCTTTTCAGCTTTCTGATGAGACTTAGAGTTGCTTTACACTAATGATCTCTGGTGTTCTGCTCAAGAGATCATATGGTAGAATATTTTCTTACCTGTGCTCTTCTGGCACTGTTCAGAATTTTAGTAGTTGCATGTCTGCCACCTGGATTTCAGCATGAATTCCCCCAAGAATGAAAGTCATATCTTTCTTAATTCTGGATCTTCATCCCCTAGTACCTAGCACATAGTAGCTCCCATCTACCAAAAATTATGGCTTTTCCTGTCCATAGGAAAAATATATATATAACAGCCAAAATAAAGTTAATAATCAAGCTCACTGCTTTTATTTTTTCATTTTCATGCAGCTGAAACCTCACTCCCATGTATATATTAATTTATTGCCCATTCCTGCTGTATTGTCCTTTATAGTGCTTTCTAACATACTGTATATTTGTTGTTGTTGTTGTTAGGATATAAATTCCATATGCGCAGGAATTTGCTAATGTTTTGTTTACTGGTTTCTCCAGAGAGCTTAACACAGCTCTTATTACAGAATAGGACCTCAGTAAATGTGTATTAAGGAAATTGTTTCCATATATGCAAATATAACCATCATATGGTATCTCTAACAAGAGAAAGCGTTGCTTTTTGTACTTTTAAGAGATATGTCACTCTTAAAACTATAGACGGCTATATGTATTTTCTTTGATTGTTACATGAACTATTTCCTAAAACCTCAAAGTAAAATGTACACTTTAAAGAATTGAATATGTAATTCTAACCAAATATATTCCACTTCATTTTTAGGTTGCAAGTTTATAGCAACAAATATTTATCTACCTGTACTTTGTATTTGTACATGGCCCATGCATATAATAAATAATAGCAAATATAGGAGAGATAGACAAGTGCTATTATACACAGGGTTCCATAGCCATACATAGGTAACACTCCTAACCCAATAGGGAGGGATGGGAAACAGGTGCATGAGATGTCAGAGAAGGCTTCATGAAATAATTGACACCTGTATTAAAATCTGAGGGACAAATAGAAATTAGCAGGAAGTTGGTTGGGTCTCTACTCTTTATCTCATTATCTAATGGGGGCAAACAGGTAACACAACAAACCAACTCTAATAATCTGTATTTCTAAGAGATATATTCACGAGTGTTAATTGAACATAATGAAGCAGGGATTGATGCCTTTTGACAAGGTAGAGAAAACATCCCATGGGAAGTGAAACTTGAGCTAAGTATTGAAAGATATAAATGGGTTAGACAAAAGAAACTATAAAAAGATATGAAGTTGAAAGCTGGCGTCAGTGAGTTTGCAGGGAGTTATGTATGACTGAATCATGCAGCAGAAGTGCTAAGAGATGAAGCTGGAGGTAGTCAGGGGCCAGTGCTTAAAATGTCTTTTATTCCATGCTAAGAAGTTGGAAGTTTATTCTAAGAGCTAGGAAGAAAATTACAGTGACCACCTCATGGAGGTTTCTACTCGCACTACACAGAAAAAGAACATTAATTGATTCAGCTCAGCATTTCCATCCGAAACAAAAAGACAAGACAAGTGCTTTGGAAAATACCAGAGACACACTTAAGGTTGGAAAAAAGTAAAGTAGAATAGAATACAGGTGGTGACACGGATTTTCTGCTGCAGTTTTGGGCCTTATTTCTGTATTGATGTTTCTATTTTGCAAGGAGGAAGCCAGTAGTGAGTTAAAGGGCCGGTGAAGCTAAATCAGAGTTTTACAAGGCGTTAGCGTAGACTTCTCAGAGGCATCCACTTCTCACTGTTAATAAGGATGTTTGAGAATTTCTCTTTGTGTGTATGTTGGACTGTCTTTCATCAACACTTAAATGGATTAATATTAATAGTTAACTCAAAAATTTTCTTCAAGCTAACATCCCAAATGTTCTTTGGTGCTGCAGCGGGACCACGCAGAGCAAGTTAACAAATTAAAAAAAGAGAGAGACTATAATGTTGGAAGTGAGAAATAGATAATGTGGGGTTTATTATTTCTATTTCCCTCTACTTTTTATGTATGTTTAAAATTTCATACTTTTTTCTAAGTAGTATGGTACCCATGAAAGTCTGATAATAATAGCTCAAATATGTTTTTATCCTAACTAACTAAATTTATTTTCCTTTCCTAAAATATTTAGCATAACTAACCCTTTAAATGTAAGAGTGTGTATTTATAGAGTAGGTCAAGAATAAAGCAATATAATATATGGATATATTACAAATAAGAGCAAATAGCCTGCAGCCCTCCAAAATTTAAATATATCTGTACAGGTTAGGGAAAGCAATTTATAAAATTGCTATTGTATAGTATAGACATTGGACAAATGTAGATTTCCTTTTTTCTTCTTAATTGGCACTAATTTTCAGGAACAATGTTTCTTTTCCTTTAAATTCTTTAACAGACTTTATAAAAGGTACCCAACATATCTTCCCATTCTTCAGAAGGCTATTGAACGGTGGTATGGAGAACCAGCTTGTACGACTCCCATCTTAAAACTTATGGCAGAACTGATGCAAAATAGGTAAGCAGTATGACAAAGAATGAATAAACAATCTATTATTGGCAGAAGACTCCAAATGTCAGACTTTTCCTTCCTGTGTGTGTTTTCAAAGCTTAGGAAGAGCCCAGGAACCAAAACTTAAGATAGTCAGTGAAAACAATAAAATTAGAGACATAAGATTGAGAAAGGGGGGAGAAAGAAGTATAATATACTTAGTTTTATATGGGAACTATGGGAAGTAGAAAATAAATTGGAAGACCACTTTAGCCATTATAATTTGAAATATTCAAAGGCACAAAATGAAGGTGCAGCTATTTTAACTATTTCACTGCTGAAGTACAATTCTATAGACTTTTAAACAGAAAAAAAAGTTTTAAGGTCTCTGAAATGAAATACTTCATTTGATGGACAGGGAAACAATCCTACAGGAATTCATAGGCACAAAGTTGTCCACCTCAGGAGCTCTCGGGATTGTCCCTGCTTTCCATTCTAAGTTGTGCTTCTTCCTTTCTGCCAAGGTGCATATATTTAGATGATTTATATACTGAGACTATTCACTGAAATAGCAACTGCAACACTTCTCAAAAATTGCCTGGTTGACCTTGTAATTTGCATAGATCAGCAGAGATTCAAATACTGTGCATATAAATATTAATAAAGATGTAGCTAAATGAGAAAAACTGCAATAAGCTAATTGTGTTTACCTCTTTAAAATATGTCATTGTGTATATGGCTTAGTACCAAATTACCTGTCACTTGGGCATCCTATTTCATCAATTCCTTTTTGTAAAACTGCATGTTTACAGGGCAGCTATCTAGATAGGGAAGGACTATGGGTTGCAGCTCTAATTTTATCTCTGGTGCTGAATTTTTCACAACAATAATTTAGAATTTTTGCTCTAAAACGAGAGATGGAAAAAGACCTGACAAATAAATGTGAGTATTATTTTTGCTGTTAGTTTTTTAAAAGATAATCTTCATAGGTGCCTTAAATATTTAAGGAAGGATGGCTTTGTATTTTATATTAGAAATTTAGTTTGCTTTTTAATTAAATGATAATTTTTTTCAACCTGGTAATTGATAATTATATGTTACTGATGTAACATTTAATTATAAAGGGAAAAAAAATTCATTGCTTTCTATATTGTAAAGTATTTTATGTCTACCATATAGACAGATGATTTTTATCTAGCTCAATTGTCCTGAGAACTACTTAGTGAAAATCTTTTATCTCAGAAAATGTTACCTTATCTATATTTCTATTGAATCTAGTGTGAATTGTTTGTATAGATTTCTATTCTTTTATTAGGACTCATATGCCAACAAATGTTCATAACAATATTTCTAATAGATTATAAATGTAGTTAATACTAAAGCATTTCAAAAAAAGCATGGAAAAGTAAAAATTTATTTTATTCTTGGCAAATAGGACTTTAACAATGTCTTTGCTTTTTGGCATTTTTTTGCTAATCCTTTTAAAAATATGCCATTATTTCTTGAACGCCAAAGTGATGTTTAAAAAGCAAATATTATATCAGGATGGCACGTAAGTCCTTTACGTTATTCATATTGCATTCCCCTGTGGAACCAAGGATGTAGAATTGGTCTCAGAGAACTTCTAAAATTTGTTTCTTTTTACTTAAGTATGCAATGGAAACTATGATCTGTAATGTAATGTAATGTGTTTAAAATATGCTTTGGAAGTAACAATCATTATGCAAATCTACTATTTATTCATTCATTATATGAATCTATTATATGTGCAGTGTTAAAACTACCTGGATTTCCTATCTATCACTTTAGAATTTGTCTTAAAAATTTGTCTCAGATTCTGTAGTAATACAGAAATGTAAATACATATTTCTGTCCAACTAGTTATATAAACTTATACATAAACAACTTGGGGGGGGGGAGTTATTATTATTGTCTCTAGCCACTTTGCATGAAAGGAGAAGGGGCAAGAAATCTGTGATATATGATGTTAGGATATTGTTTTAACAGACAAAAAATGAACTCTTAAGAATCAGCAAATAAGTGAAAATAAGTCTTCTTAATTGTCCTGGTATCTTTATAATGAAAAAGTTAGCGACATATTTTATCAACAGTTGAATAGAATGACATTTTAAGAGATAATTATGCTAGTTCTACTTCTAATAAATGAAATGTTGGAAATACTAAAACTATATTTGGTTTCTTTATCTGCACACAGTCTAATTTTTTGCTACATTTCTTAGATCCCAGCGTTTGAATTTTGATGTGTCATCTCCTAATGGAATTCTTCTCTTTAGAGAAGCTAGTAAAATGGTTTGCACTTATGGTGAGTATTTTTTTCCATATTTGTCTGTGTGATATAGTTTTATCTCTTTGGAGGAAAGAAAGATGTTATTTCATTCTTTTGAACTTTCATATCTATGTGAATTTGTGAAGTGGATAATAGAAGTGCAAAAAGCCAGGTAGCAATCATATTGGCACAGGAGAAGTAAAAAGCATGCCTTTGACTACAAATCATACCTGACCAAGTTGCTGATAAAATTGCAGTGTCAATAGGCAAAGGTAATACACTACACAGAATATTGAAAAGTTATAGCATACTCAAAATTGCTCAGAGTTATATAAAGGAGTTTGCTATCTTGAGTCAAGGAATGCTTAAAACTGTATGTCACAGAATTTGGGGGAAATACCCTTGAAAAGAATAGTTAATATTTTATTATAGGGAACTTTAGGGCACTGTAGCCCTAAAAACAGTTTACTTACAGCCCAAGAATTTTAGAATTTAGTTAGCATTTTGGACCTTACAATTACCATAAACCCTAATACTTGCCAATTCTGACAGCTTTATTAGTGAAATTCTCTACTATCTGAGACCTTTATGTAAACAGAAATGGGGTAGGATGGATAAGTATTTTTTGTAATCTAATTTGGGACTCACTGTCAGAATCTTAGCTGAGCTAGGCTCTGTGCATTGTACTTCATCTTTTTTTTTTTTTCAAGTTAAGGTCTGTTTATTATATCAAATGATTTCATCATTCATTTACTCTTTTTTTAATTATTTTTTATTAAATCATAACTTTGTACATTGATACATTTATGGGGTTCAAGGTACTGCTTCAATATACAGTGTGAAATGCTTACGTTGAACTAAGTAAAACATCCATCACAATTATACTCATTTCTTAATAGTTTTGAAATGTATCATTGCATCATGCAAATTAGGTGAGCCTCCCACTCCAAATACCTTCCCACCTCCCATATCCCCTCCCCTCCCCTCTCTCTCCTCTTCCCTTCTACTTTCTGGACTATAGTTTTTGCCATTCATATGACTGTGTAGATGGTTATATATTGATTTCATAGTAGTATTGAGTACATTGGATACCTTTTTTTCCATCCTTGAGATACTTTACTAGGAGGAATATATGACGTCTCCATCTTTTTTTTTTTTTTGGGCCATTGCACTTCATCTTGAGATAGGTTTCCCTGTGTCTTCTTTTTTGCTCATCTTTGTTTACTTTCCCAAGTCAATATCAAACTCTTAAGTATATTTGATCTCAAAAATTGCTTGGGATTCTCATATTTCTTTTTAAGTACTTCCTTGGAAATAGATTTTACAAAATTTTGTCAAGCCTTGTTATTTTAGCTGTGTGTATGTATAGGAATAACCATTAAAAGTATACTACCTTTAGAAAAGTAAAAGTTATTTCTTTTTTTCAAAAAAGGGACAAAAATTAGTGTTTTAAGTCATTTTTACTTCATCCCAAAACACATTGTAGGGCTCTGATATATACATTGTAGGCCTCCACTTAAACATGCTTAGTTTTAATTGCACATTTGATTTGTAGAATTTGAGCTAATTAGTATGGAAACTACAAAACCACTTATATAAGACAGTATACTTATAATCACTTACTTTCATCTTTACCAACAACTGCATTACCACAACCTTTGTATCTGTTTGAAAGGTGACATAGTAAAATCATATAAAGCTAAAATGCTTTGTCTTCTAGAGATAAAAATGGACTCCTTTTAAAATATTATAAATGCAGTTTGCCATACTTTCAGTGGATATTTAATTCCTGTCAGTGTTTTACCATACTAAGATATATTTCTCAACCTTTTCCAAAAACAGCATGATTTATTAGAAAAAAGCACAGTTTGGGGAGATTGAAAGATCTGAAAACTAGGCAGAGTTTGGAGAAGGGGTGGCAAAGGTGGCAAGAGGAAGCCCCTGAAACAGCCTAAGAAGCTAACAAAGAAGATGGATGAAATAAGGCATTCAAACAAAAAAGGAGCAGGAGAGACCTGATGAGCTAAAATATATAGAATGCCACAGGGAAGGGCCTCTGGCCACAGGTGAAATTAAAAAATCCAACAAAAAATAAACTATTGTTATGCCTGAGGTGATGGTGACCCTTGATTCCACTCCTATTTAAATACTTTTTGACACCTATTGCTAAAATGAAGTGTTGTCTTGGATCTTACTGCACATTTAAGAGTGAACTTGTGTTTAAAAAAAAAAAAAAATACAGTGTCTCAACCTCTCTTTACTTGTTTTCACTCAGCCATTCCTACCCGAGCTGTGAATCGAAGTGCAGCCAGCCCAGAATCCTACTGGAGTCTGCTCTTTGGTCTTTGTTCTACCCTAAATTCTGTAATACCTGGAATTAAACCACCTCATGGAGGAGGGATCTAAATACTAATTCTAATATCAACGCTTATCAACTGCATGACCTTCAGCTAAAATACTACACCTATGTGTGCATAGTTTTCTCATGTACAAAATTAAGAATAATAAATACTTCCTGGCCTACCTGCCTAGTTAGGAATGAGGGAGTTAATTGAGCTACTCTGGGTGAAGGGTCTTATCTGGGGAATAATATGGAACTCACTGAATGAACCTCTTCTTGATGCAGGGACTTTCTCTTGCAGTCGCCAAGCCAGCCTTCTTTGGACAGGGGTCACCCACCCACATCTTTGTTTTGCTCAGCAGTGCCCCTGCTTAGACCACCTGCCTTGCTTTCTCTACTTACAGCCAATCCTGAGTTTTGATTTTCTCGCTTTTTTTAAAGGAAATAAACAGTGTGTATATAAGAATCTCTTAGTAACCAATAGAGCTTTAACTATCCAAATATTAGATTCCTGTTACCAGTCATAATTTAATGTTCTTGCCCCTTTTTCTGGATCATTTCCTTTATTACCTGTATTTTTTTCCTTTGGGGTTTACTCACTATTACAGTGATAAGAGAAGTGAACTTCCTCTTACAGTATCACTGGCTCTCTGGAACAGAATGTATATTTGGCAAGTGACCCTAAAAGGAATCTCAAAGAAAAATCTATGGGCTTCAAAATCTATTCAGTCGCCTCCCAAGTTATCTGACATAGACAAAGGCATACCATCAAAAGTTGAGAAAAATAACGATGCAAGGATTGCATTGGAGGAGGAGACTTAGAAGAAAGAAGGGAAGAACAGAAAGGAAGGGAGAGAAGTGAGATGAAGGGGGGAATGATAAAACCTTCAAAGCACTCTTTAGAAGAAAAGCCAGTAAGGAGTTTTCTTACCCTGAAGAAAGGCAAGGAGATTAGAGTAAGGCTCTGTCTGCTCTTCAGTTTAGACTAATAGTTTGTATGGGCAGCTTCTGTTCTTTTAATGAGCTCTTATGCTCATATAGTAGACCATTTATCATACATTAGCCTGTTGAATCCTCAAGGTAGTTATTACTACTTGCCACTCACAAGTTACATGACCTAGGTTAAGTTGTTTAGCCTCTCTAGCTTCAGTTTCTTGTTAAACAGAGAAAATAATGTCTATACCAGTCACAACTGTATACTATGAATACTGTTGTGAAAAAATTGAAGCTTACAGAAGTAAAGAAATTTGCAAGATATGACATGGCTAGCAAGTAGTTGAACTGGAATTTGATTCAAAGTCACTGTACCTCTTAGGAGTAGACCCAGGAAGATTGTACCTTGGGTATTATGATGAAGTATGATGAAGCACTGTTCTTTAAAGTATGGAGATTTATCTCCCAAAACTTAAAGGAATTCAAAGGTTCAGTGGAAAAATGTGCTTCAGCTGTATCACCAGCAATGTTGACTCATGTGCTTTACATTCAATACTAGAAATATCACCCTCCGCTAATACCCATGCTATTGCTATCAGCCAATCTGATTTGTCTATCTTTACCTTTTATAATGCTTTATTATAAAAATGCTTTTACCTCTGGAAATTGTTATATGCTCCTTGGAGGGAAGTCATGTGGTTGCCTTCCCAGAGTCTGGAATGTGAGAGAAGGAGAGACTGAAAACACAGAAAAGCCAGTATTATTTATTTCTTTGGTAAGCCAAGGCAAAAGAGGGGGAAATCCATGGAGGAAAGAGGCCAGAACATTCTGTAATCCCTTCTGTTTCCACTCCTACTGGGTTTTTTCCTCTGCTCACCTCTCATGGGCAGTTTTGGGATAGTCGATGACTAGGGCAATGTAGACAGGGAAGGACTCATTTCTGAATGAACCTGATTTGTTATACATTTTGTGGAATACTTCCACCTTTCTATTCTATGAGACTGGCAGAAAAATAATACTTTTGATATGCTGTTTTATTTATCTACATTCTGTCATGATATACTTTGATGTAAGTTTTTAATTTTGCTTCAGCTCTCAGCTGCTCTTTCTGTTACAGCTCAGGGTCAGCAATGAGGTTAGCCACAGTAGCACAAAACAATTTCCTGTTTGTACAGCTCAGGTAACATTTGGATGAGGATTAAATTTTACCACATTTTCTACTAGCCCAAGCCTATTATTTCTAATGAGTTTTAAATTGCTTCAAGAACATGTTTTTCAGAACTTAGTGCTATGATCCATTCAGCTCGAGCAACTTAATAAAAGAAATTTCTTTCTTAAATTTTTGGTTAAAATGTTGCATGCAGTGTAATAAATGTTATTACTTTGGAAACCTACTTCTCAGTTTTAAGAACTGGATGTTTTTTATGCTCAATTTCTGTTCATTTAATCTTTCCTTTCCTTTGCCTCTGGGTCTTGATATCTTTAGTGACATCTGTTGGTTGAAGAGTGCACAGAAGGGAGAAATAATTGTTTTCATAAGACTGACCAAAATGGAACTGCTTTTATTCCTTCAGTAGGTACCTGATTTACGAAAGCACAAGGTATAAAAATCTAAACTTTAAAAATGGATAGAACAAACTATGGTTATTCACTGTATAGAAGAATTTAAAGGATTCCTTTAAGCAGTCTATACTCCAGATGTGTTTAAGGTATAACTTAATATGCATAAATTGAATTTGGAAAATGCCTACCAGCTGTCATTACTCATGGTGACCTAGATAACAGGCTAGTTAACAGACTGGTTTCACACTGGGGCTTTGCAGAGTCCTGAAGCCCAGTGAAAGTGTCACAGAGGCCCTCCAGAAAGGGAGGGAGGAAGACAGGGGAATGCTTCCACTTTGACCTGGTCCACCCATCAGTATTGTTAGCTCTAGATTCATCTTATCAATCTGTTAAGACATTATTTTTTTAAAAAGCTTGAAAATTGCTGGCATATACCATTAGAAGTGTAAGAATGATTGTGATTGTATACAAATATCCTCATTCTTTTGTGTTTCACAGATACTGTTGTCTCTTACAAACTGAAGGTTTGTGGCAGCCTGGTGTCAAGCAATTCTGTCAGCACCATTCATCTAACAGCATATGCTCACTCTGTGTCACTTTGTCATAATTTGATATTTCTCACACTGTTTCAGGCTTGTTCAGTATTACTATATTTGTAATGGTGATCTAAGATCAGTGCTCTTTGATGTTACTATTGTAATTATTTGGGGGATTCACCAACCACGTCCTTATAGTACAACCAACTAAATTGTGTATGTTGTCATTGCTCCACAGACAAGACTTAACTCCATCTCTCTCCTTCTCATACCTCCCAATTCCATTGGACACAATAATATTGAAATTAAGCCAGTTGATAACCCTACAATGGCTTCTAAGTATTAAGTGAAAAGAAGAGTCTCATGCCTATCACTGTAGATCAAAAGCTAGAAATGATTAAGTTTGGTGAGAAAGGTATGTTGAAAGCTGAGACAGCTTGACAGCTAGACTTCCTTGTGCTGAACAGTTAGGCAAGCTGTGAGTGCAAAGAAAAAGTTCTTTGAAGGAAATTAAAAGTACTGCTCCAGTGGACACACAAACGATCATC
>CAUYON010069175.1:0-11045 GCA_963573935.1 Arctocebus calabarensis
GTATTCATTTTTTTTTTTTTTTTGAGACAGAGCCTCAAGCTGTCACCCTGGATAGAGCGCTGTGGCATCACAGCTCACAGCAACCTCCAATTCCTGGGCTCAAGCAAGTCTCCTGCCTCTGCCTCCCAAGTAGCTGGGACTACAGGTGCCCGCCACAACGCCTGGCCATTCTTTGGTTGCAGCCATCGTTGTTTGGCGGGCCCAGGCTGGATTTGAACCCGCCAGCTCAGGTGTACGTGGCTGGCGCCTTAGCCCAATGAGCCACAGGTGCAGAGCCTCTGGTAGTATTCAGAGATTATCTCTTTGGCATCAGTTGTTATTTCCCCTGTATCATTTCTGATTGAGGTTACAATGTGTCACCGTACAATTTGTTTTAAAACCCCCTGCATTTAAAACTCTCTTTTTCCAGCAATTAAAGAGTTACTACTGCTAAAAAAACTGTGGTTGCTATGTTACAAATAGTTTTGAGATAAGGTGCTGGCATTCAGCAAAAGACCCAAGGTCAATTACTCATTTAGAACTAAAGAAAAAAAAATAGTCCTCTTTACTTTTTAAAATAGCAGCTGCTTGGCATTACTCTGGTTGGCATGCAATTTGCTGATCCTCAGGCAGCCTCCAGGATGGGGGCAGGCAGTGGCACCTTTGAGGGGGGGTGCCCCCTGGAAACATCCCAGGGTCCCCAGAGAACCTAGAGCCCTCAGGAGACGGGCTGACGATCACTCCTAAATTCACCTGTGAGTTCACCTCCCGGAGGTAAGCTACTTTAACATCTAACTTTGGCTAGAGTCTGCAGATTTGTTGTAAATTATTAGAAAAAAAAAATATATATATATATATAACTGTTTGTTGAATTAAATTGTTGTAATTTATGTAGAGCCTCCCGGGAAGGCAAAATATAAGAACTTTAAACAGAAACCTCAGGCTTGGCACCTGTGGCTCAAGTGGCTAAGGCGCCAGCCACTACACCTGAGCTGGTGGGTTTGAATCCAGCCCAACTCGCCAAACAACAATGACGACTGCAACCAAAAAATGGCCGGGTGTTGGGGCAGGCACCTGTAGTCCCAGCTACTTGGGAGGCGGAGGCAGGAGACTCACTTGAGCCCAGGAATTGAAGGTTGCTGTGAGCTGTGATGCCACAGCACTCTATCCAGGGTGACAGCTTGAGGCTCTGTCTCAAAAAAAAAAAAAAAAAGAAAGAGAAGTAACTATACTTTGTAATGAAAAACTTGTGAGTAGAGTGACATTATTTTATATTTTTACAAACCTCCTTAATATCTAGGTTAATAAAATATATCTAAATTCTCCTATCTGCTTCTTTGTCCAGCCTGTCTTGATACAATGTGTCATATAACCTCTGGAAACCTATACTGTACCCTTGACATTTGAAAATAGTTTCTACCTTGGGCATCCCCTGAAAGGGTCTTAGAGACCTCTTCTAGTGTTCCCAGACCATATTTGAGAACTGCTGCTCTGAACAATGATTCATAACCCTTTCTCCAACCCAACAGACCTGAGGGTTAGGACTTGCTCCTCTAAGTAGCACAATGGCTCACCAAAGCAATGAATTTTGTGGGAAGAAAGGGAATAATTTACTATAGAGAGACAGAGTGGAATTTCTGTGGGAAGTTTACAAAAGCTTCCCAGGTGATTCTGAGAGTTCTACCACTCTAAGATGCCCTTGCTTGAGAATCACCATTTTAATTTTCCTAGTGGCCAAAGCAACAAGGGAAATTCAAGCAGGAGTCACTTTTTCCCAAGTATAGCACAGAAAATTCGTCCTTGGGTTCTCAGGGAGAGGACACTGATGGAATGAAACCTTCCTTAATAACATCATTATGGCAAAAACAGCAGTGTTTTCTAAAGTTGATTTTTATAGTGCTGGTTAATGTTAGCCTATGTCACTGTAATCAAACCATAATCAATAAAATAACTATATGGGGGAGGGTGCCTATGAGTAAGAGAAATAACACATACTTATTTGCTGCTGGTCTAATTAGTAGAAGGGAAAATTATAGATTAACTAGTGTATTATTAAATAGTTTTCTATTGTTGATGTAATGAATTACCCTACACTTTCTATTGCTGGTGTGACAAATTACCCTACACTTAGTGACTTAAAACAACCCTAAAGTTATTGTCTTATAGTTTTTAAGATTATAATTCTGGGTCTCTCTAGGCTAACATCAAGGTGTCAATGGACCTTCCAGGAGACTGCAGAGAATCTATTTTTACCCTTTGCAGCTTCCAGAGGCTGCTGTTATTCCTTGTCAGTAATTATCAACCAGTGTGCCATGGCACACTGTGCCATGACAGGATGTTAAGTGTACCACAAAAAATTTTAAGAATCATTGATTAAATGATTTTCTTTATCTTTTTTCTTTTTTTATTGAGACAGAGTCTCAAGCTGTCGCCCTGGGTAGACATAGTGTTACAGCTCGTAGCAACCTCCAACACTTGGGCTTAAGCAATTCTATTGCCTCATCCTCCCAAGTAGCTGGATTATAGGTGCCAGCCACAATACCTGGCCATTTTTTGGTTGTAGTTGTTGTTTTGGCGGGTCCAGGCTGGATTCGAACCTGCCAGCTCTGGTGTACGTGGCTGGCACCTTAGCTGCTTGAGCTACAGGAGCCGAGCCATCTTTTCTTTCTTTTTTTTTTTTTTGAGACAGAGTCTCAAGCTGTTAGCTGTTGCCCTGGGTATAGGAGTGCTGTGGTGTCACAGATCACAGCAACCTCAAACTCTTGGGCTTAAAGTGATTCTCCTGCCTCAGCCTTCCAAGTAGCTGGGACTACTGGCATCTGCCACGGCTATTTGTTTTTATTGCAGTTGTCATTGTTGTTTAGCTGGGCCAGGCCAGGTTCCAACCTGCCAGCCTTGGTGTATGTGGCCAGTGCCCTACCCACTGAGCAACGGGTACCACCCTGATTAAATGATTTTTGAGAGACATTCAAAGCATAGTAAGTATATTCTTTTTTTTATTCTTTTGTTTTTTTGATCAGCATCATTTGAGTGTGCCATGGAAGTTTAACTATAGGTTCAAGTATGCTGTGAGATAAAAAATGTTGAAAAACACTATCTTGGTTCTTGGTCCTTCCCTGCATTTTCAGAGCCAGGAATGTTGCTTCTGTCTGGCCCCTCTTCTCTCTTTGTATCTTTCTGAACCAGGAAAGGTTCAGATTGGGGCCACCTGGATAATCCATCTGTCTGAAAGTCCATACCCTGATCACATCTGCAAAATCTCTTTTGCCATGTAAGGTTCTGGTGATTATGACACGGATTTTTTTTTTTTTTTTTTGAGACAGAGCCTCAAGCTGTCACTCTGGATAGAATGTCACAGCAACCTCCAACTTCTGGGCTCAAGCGAGTCTCTTGCCTCCGCCTCCCAAGTAGCTGGGACTACAGGCACCCGCCACAACGCCCAGTCATTTTTTGGTTGCAGCTGTCATCGTTGTTTGGCGGGCCCAGGTTGGATTCGAACCCGCCAGCTCAGGTGTATGTGGCTGGTGCCTTAGCTCGTTGAGCCACAGGTGCCGAGCTGACTTTTTTTTTTTTTTTTTTTAGAGACAGAGTCTCACTTTAGCGCCCTGGGTAGAGTGCCGTGGCATCACACAGCTCACAGCAACCTCCAACTCCTGGGCTTAGGCAATTCTCTTGCCTCAGCTTCCAGAGTAGCTGGGACCACAGGCACCCGCCACAATGCCTGGATATTTTTTCTGTTGTGGCAGTTTGGCTGGGGCTGGGTTTGAACCCACCACCCTCCATATATGGGGCCAGTGCCTTACTGACTGAGCTACAGGTGCCGCCCATTTTTTTATTTTTTGAGACAAAGTCTCACTCTGTCAGCCTCAGTAAAGTGCTGTGGTGTCACAGCTCACAGCAACCTCCAACTCTTGGGCTTAAGTGAGTCTCTTGCCTCAGCCTCCCAAGTAGCTAGGGCTACAGGAGCCTGCCACAACGCCCGGCTATTTTTTGTTGTTGTTGCAATTTGGTTGGGGCTCCCCTTGGTATATGGGGCTGGTGCCCTATCCCCTGAGCCATAGGGGCTGCCTGTGACTTTGTTCTTGTTTGCAATGAAAATGTTCTCTTTCAAAGAATCTTTAATTAAGAAGCTCTAACACGGGCAGCGCCTGTGGCTCAAAGGAGTAGGGCGTCAGCCCCATATGCTGGAGGTGGCGGGTTCACACCCAGCCCTGGTCAGAAACTGCAAAAAAAAAAAGAAGCTTTAACATGGGTGGCAGCGCTAGTGGTTCTGAGTAGGGCACTGGCCCCATATACCGAGGGTGGCGGGTTTGAACCTGATCCCGGCCAAACTGCAACAAAAAATAGCTGGGCGTTGTGGCAGGCGCCTGTAATCCCAGCTACTCAGGAGAGTGAAGCAAAAGAATTGCCTAAGCCCAAGAGCTGGAGGTTGCTGTGAGCTGTGATGCCACAGCACTCTACCGAGGGTAACAGAGTGAGACTCAGTCTCTAAAAAAAAAAGAAAGAAAAACAAAAATACAAAAACCAAATACAAAAAACCAAAGAAGCTCTAACATAGCTCAATTTTTAAAAAGGGCAAAAGATTTTGTTTCTATTATCTATTGCTGGATAATAACCACTCCAAAACCTAGTGACTTAATTTGGCTGTGGTGAGTGCATCTACAATCCCAGCTCCTTAGGAGGATGAGGCAGGAGGATCTCTTTTTTATTTTTATTTTTTTTATTTTTTTTGAGACACAGCCTCAAGCTGTCACCCTGGATAGAGTGCTGTGGCATCACAGTTCACAGCAACCTCCAATTCCTGGGCTCGAGCAAGTCTCCTGCCTCTGCCTCCCAAGTAGCTGGGACTACAGGCGCCCGCCAAAACGCCCGGCCATTTTTTGGTTGCAGCCTACATTGTTGTTTGGCAGGCCTGGGCTGGATTCGAACCCACCAGCTCAGGTGTACGTAGCTGATGCCTTAGCCCGTTGAGCCACAGGCGCCAAGCCATTTTTATTTATTTATTTTTTGTAGAGACAGAGTCTCACTTCATCGCCCTGGGTAGAGTGCTGTGGTGTCACACTGCTCACAGCAACCTCCAGTTCTTGGGCTTACGCGATTCTCTTGCCTCAGCCTTTTTATTTTTTATTTTTTTGAGAGAGAGTCTCACTATGTTGCCCTTGTTAGAGTGCTGTGGCATCACAGCTCACAATAACCCCCAACTCTTGGGCTTAAGCAATTCTTTTGCCTCAGCCTCCCAAGTAGCTGGGACTACAGGCCCCTGCCACAACGCCTGGCTATTTTTTGTTGCAGTTGTCATTGTTGTTTAGCTGGCCCGGGTTGGGTTTGAACTTTCCAACCTTGGTGTATGTGGCCGGCACTGTAATCTTAATGGCTGTTCCACCTGGATAAAAGAGACAAAGCACACTTTGGGATTTCAGGGTCAGTTAAGGAGAAAAACAGATGAACCAGCTCCAAAAATTCTTTCCTTGACCAAAAACATTGGTAGAAGAGAGAACATTCCATCAGATATACCACACTATGCATATTATGTAGTTTCAGAAAGTTTAGCCAAAATAATGAAATCCTTTAGCATTTGGAAAAACAATAAAAACATGCTTAAGCAAAGTTGTCAATATTACATTTCCTGATAAAAGAGATCATTTCTTTTGAAAATTTTGGGTATAGGTTACTTTTTTTCTCAATTGGCCTTCTCACTACAAAGGCTAATTATCACTGACCTAGAAAAAAAAGGCATTCTTCAGATAATCCTTGAAAATACTGTTTCTCTCAGCCAAGCTTTTTTTTTTTTGATACAGAGCCTCAAGCTATCGCCCTGGATAGAGTGCTATGGCATCACAGCTCATAGTAACCTCCAATTCCTGGGCTCAAGTGAGTCTCCAGCCTCCGCCTCCCAAGTAGCTGGGACTACAGGCGCCCACCACAACGCCTGGCCTTTTTTGGTTGCAGCCGTCATTGTTGTTTGGCAGGCCTGGGCTGGATTCGAACCCGCCAGCTCAGGTGTAGGTGGCTGGCACCTTAGCCTGTTAAGCCACAGGCGCTGAGCCTCAGTCAAGCTTTTGAAAGGTGTTGACTGGAGGGAGCAGGAGATAGTCTTACAGACCAAGTACAGAGCCACATATGCTCCACACCAACCATGCTGAGCTGCACTGCATCTCCTTGTGAAAAGAAGATTCCTGGAAATCGTGAGTCACTCCACTTCTGGTCAGGGATGTTCTGTGAAGATCTTGTGGACCAGGCTGTATGTTTCCCAGAAAATAATCTCAGATGTCTGCTGTCATGCACACCCAAATTTGTGCCATCCTAGAGAAAGCTGCAAACATTTTAGTTTGACAAACGATTGGCTCGGCGCCTGTAGATCAGTGGCTAGGTCACCAGCCACATACATGGGAGCTGGTAGGTTCGAACCCAGCCCAGGCCTGCCAAACAACAATGACAACTACAACCAAAAAATAGCTGGGCATTGTGGCCAGCACCTGTAGTCCTAGCTACTTGGGAGGCTGAGGAAAGAGAATCACTTAAGCCCAAGAGTTTGAGGTTGCTGTGAGCTGTGACACCTCAGCACTCTACCCAGGGCGACACAGTGAGACTCTGTCTTTAAAGGAAAAGAAAAGAAAAGAAGGGCAGCGCCTGTGGCTGAAAGGAGTAGGGTACTGGCCCTATACACCGGAGGTAGTGGGTTCAAACCCAGCCCTGGTCAAAAACTGCAGAAAAAAAGTACTTGCAAAAAAAAAAAAAAGGAAAAGAAAAGAAAAACCATTAAAACAAGTATACCCGCCCTTGCTCGCCCGCCACCCTTTCGCCTGAGCTCCCGGCCCCGCCGTGTACGCAGCCATGGTGGGCCGGCTGAGCCTGCAGGATGTGCTCGAACTCGTGGACACGAAGAAGAAGGGCGACGGTGTCCTGGACAGCCCGGACTCGGGACTGCCTCCCAGCCCCAGTCCCAGCCACTGGGGATTCGCAGCGGCCGGGGGAGGTGGCGGGGAGCGTGCGCTCGCACCTGGGGCGCTGGAGCCCGACGCGGTGGCCCCCGTGGCCCCGAATCCAGCATCTCTCCCCAACGCCCCGGTCCCCAACTGTGCACCAAGGCTATTACCTCTGTCCTTTGGTGAAGGAGTGGAGTTTGACCCCCTTACCACCGAAGGAAGGTGGTACTTCCTTGGTCAATTATGACTCATAACGACATTTCATCGATGACGTGCAGCTGCCCCTGGGCCTGGCCGTGGCCTCCTGCAGCCAGACGGTCACCTGCATCCCCAATTGCACATGGCGCAACTATAAGGCTGAGGTGCGCTTCGAGCCACGCCACAAGCCCACACGCTTCCTCAGCACCACCATCGTCTACCCCAAGTACCCCAAGACCATCTACACCACCACGTTGGCTTATGACTGCTGCAAGACGCTGAGGAGGTTTCTGTCCAGCGTGGAGCTCGAAGCCACGGAGTTCCTGGGCAGCGATGACCTCTCAGATGAATGCTGACTCGAGCAGGCCAGGCCGGGACTGGACCAGTTCTTCTTCTGCCCCGGTCCCAGACTGCCAGGGTCAAGTTGGGTGATGTTGCCATTTGCCTGTCATTCCAGCCCCCTAGGCATCTGACCTTGAGGGAAAGCCCACCCTGGGGAAGAAAAAAAAAATCACTGCATCTCATGATTGAGATATTTGGGGTTTTGTTTTTTAATGTTCAAGTTGTTTTTAAAAGGAGTCCATTACTTGGTTTACTGAAGCATAGTTTCTCCAGAGTCTCAATTTGATGAGAAAATTAAAAGACCACTAGGACCAAGGGAAAATGGCAATAGTTTGAAGGCGGGAGGGAAGGAGGAAAGCTTTGCTTCCATTGATCAGTCTATCTGATGAAGAGCGTGTAAAAAAATCCCTGGGATGGAAAAAGTGAGTTTTAAGAGATTTTAGCCACAGGTATCTTTACTGCTCCAAAAGTGGTGCTAATTCAATAAATTATGACACCCATATGGGCTCAATCTGGAGATTTGAGTTTCATTCCATTTTTTTATTTCCATGTGTATTTCTTGTTAACTAAATCTGTTGGAATTTTCAAAATCTTTTTTCATGATATCAAAAAAAAAAAAATCCCAAACCATATAAGATGACTTAAAAAAAAAAAATGGTTCACCCTGCTCTTGCCTCCTTGTGGAAGGTTAGATCAGGGGTGGCTGAGTCTGGAGCTGTGGCCTTGGTTGGGGCTCCCTCCACCAGGCCGGCTCCAAGCGCAGGCTGGCGGTGTGCCTTGAACCCTTGGCATCTGGTTAACATCCCCACAGGCTTGTGTAACTTTCCCGATAGGTATTTTGGGGTTTCAAAACACTTTCCCATCTTTTCATGAGAGAAAATGTAGCAGACAGCCCTTTTGAGAGCAACAGCATTTTTAAAGAATGCTTTAGAGAAACTCTGTGTGTGTGGGGTTCCACTCAGGATGGGACGAGAGGCCCTGACTAAGACCTGCTCCCCCTGGGAGGAGGCAGACATGAATGTTTCTGGGGATCGGTTCATTTTGAGAACCGTCTGGATTGACTCAGCTTTAAGATTGTGACGGTGTCAGGACTGCAGAAGATTATGCCAGAGCCTTACGCCTGATCCAAAAAGCAGGGAAGTCTGCATCCAGCTTCCCCCAGCTAAGCTAAGGTGAATTCAGGAGAGGGAATGATGTCCAAAATCTGGCCACTGAAATGAGGGCAGTGCTTTTTTCATGGCACTGTGTCAGTGGAAGTGACTATCACTGCTCTGGGTGTAAACGGAAGATGTTCCCAAAGAGGCTATGTGAATTCAGCTGAGCTTCCCTGCAGGTGGCCCGTGGGCTTCCCTGCTGCCCACCACTGCCAGGCTCCAGCCCTTTCCTCTTGGAACCTCCTGCCAGTCTCTGCACTGTGGCGTTTGAGTAAAGGAAGTGGTAGATTTTTTTTTTCTTCCAAACCATAAATATTTCCTTTGAATACATCCAAATTGTGTTAAGTGCTTCAGGGTGACAGCTTTGTGAGCTCCTGGTCCATCTGTCCTAAAAGCAGAATTGATAGTTCTGTGGGTGCCCTGAAGCCACAGCAGGAACTTTTGTTTTCTATGAAAGCTGGCATGATGATAATGTGACAATCTCCCTCCTTGGAGCCCTGTGGAGCCCTGTTGTCTGCTATCCTTTTCAGACAACAACGTTTAGTCTGTCCTGCTCCTCACTGGCGGGACCATCCCAGTGTGCAGAGCCCGCAGTCTGTTTCACAGGCCTGAGTTTGCCGGGGACCCAGCGAGTCCTCCCCACCTGCACCATTCTGGGACCCCTTAGTCTCCTCAGACATCTATGGAGCCACAAATGCTTCCTGTACTTTGGAAGAGCAAATTATGCAGTGTTTATTGATAAAAATGGACTTTTCTATCTGATTGCATGATTTTGTCATTTAAGGGATAAAGATAATTTTTTAAATTGCCAGGAGAATTCGTAAGGCTTTTCTCTGCGCCAGTGGAGACACTTGGAAAAGTCCAGGACAGTGTTGTGGTTGTGCACAACCTAGCGTGTGAATGAGAGGAAGGGGAGAATGGAGCAGGGTTTTGAGATATCATTAGGAGTTTTGGGGGTTTTTTTGTTTTGTTTTGGTCTTAGGGCAACTGGGTTAAGGCAGGTTGTTCTAGGTGTAGAGAGACTCTGAAATCAGTAAAATAAATAGAAGTGAGCAATTGTGAATGTGTAGTTCAAATGGAAAAGCAGGTTTTATTTTGTTAAATTATTCACTAGGGAAACAATTGTAGCCCTCTCTATCCCTTCTATTTCTCCAACTCTGCTTTGCTGACGAATTACAGGAAAGGAAGCATTTGAAGACAAATAAGGCTTTTTATGGTTTTTGTTTTTTTTTTGAGACAGAGCCTCAAGCTGACACCCTGGATAGAGTGCTGTGGCATCACAGCTCATAGTAAATTCCAATTCCTGAGCTCAAGCGAGTCTCCTGCCTCTGCCTCCCAAGTAGCTGGGACTACAGGTGCCCGCCACAACGCCTGGCCATTTTTTGGTTGCAGCCACCATTGTTGTTTGGCAGGTCCAGGCTGGATTCGAACCCACGAGCTCAGGTGTGCGTGGTTGGCGCCTTAGCCCGTTGAGCCACAGGCACCGAGCCGACAAATAAGGCTTTGATGTGGCTCAGATGATGTCAACTAGTGGAGTCATGTTAGTTTGCAAGGTGGGAGAGTTTGCAAGATGTTTAAAACTCACACATTAAAAAGAAACATTCCTAAACGTACATGGGAGATACAGTTTATTTTTTAATTAAAAACCTTTTTTCTGGCTCAGCGCCTGTAGCTTAAGCGGCTAAGGCACCAGCCACATATACCAGAGCTGGTGGGTTCGAATCCAACCCGGGCCCACCAAACAGTAATGACAACTACAACCAAAAAAATAAAATAACTGGGCATTGTGGCGGGCGCCCGTGGTCCCATCTTCTTGGGAGGCTGAGTTGAGAGAATTGCTTAAGCCCAGAAGTTGGAGGTTGCTGCAAGCTGTGATGCCACGGCACTCTACCCAGGGCAACAGCTTGAGGCTCTGTCTCAAAAAAATAAATAAATAAACAAATAAAAAGCTTTTTTTCTTAGGCTCTTAAAATTATGGCTCTCATGTAATAAGGATGATTTGTGTTTTTAGTGAGAAGTTGTTTTCCTTTAAAATCATAAACCTCGGCTTGGCACCTGTGGCTCAACGGGCAAAGGTGCCAGCCATGTACACCTGAGCTGGCAGGTTCGAATCCAGCCCGGGCCCACAAAACAACGATGGCTGCAACCAAAAAAAAAAAATGGCCGGACGTTGTGGCAGGTGCCTGTAGTCCCAGCTACTTGGGAGGCGGAGGCAGGAGACTCGCTTGAGCCCAAAAATTGGAGGTTGCTGTGAGTTGTGATGCTACAGCACTCTATCCAGGGTGACAGCTCGAGGCTCTGTCTCAAAAAAAAAAAAAAATAAAATAAAATCATAAACCTCTTAAGAAGTTCTCATTTAGGCTCGGCGCCTGTGGCTCAGTGGGCTAAGGCGCCAGCCACGTACACCTGAGCGGGCGGGTTCGAATCCAGCCCCAGGGCCCACCAA
>CAUYON010069176.1:0-55055 GCA_963573935.1 Arctocebus calabarensis
TGGCACCACTGCAGCTCCAGCTAGGAAGCTCCTGGCAGCTTCGGTGACTGTGCTCAGAGGGGTAAACCCAGCTCCATTTCGGTAAAGCAGAGCCTGGGCAGGAGAATCTGTCTGAATGTGCTCCACTTATGTTTTCAGAAGCAGAAGAAAAATATTTTTGTGTTGTCCACTCCTGATACTTGGCACTGCGCCCCCCATCCCCACCCTTTTCAGCCCCTTACTGAAGAGTGTAGTGAAAAGGCTATTATAGACATCCATGGCTTAAAAAAAAATGACAATCATCTTCTTTAAAAACTCCTCAATGGTCCCGGCGCCTGTGGCTCAACGGGCTAAGGTGCCAGCCACGTACACCTGAGCTGGTGGGTTCGAATCCAGCCCGGGCCCGGCAAACAACAATGACAACTGCAACCAAAAAAAAAAAAAAAAAATGGCCAGGCATTGTGGCGGGTGCCTGTAGTCCCAGCTACTTGGGAGGCGGAGGCAAGAGACTCGCTTGAGCCCAGGAATTGGAGGTTGCTGTGAGCTGTGATGCCACAGCACTCTATCCAGGGTGACAGCTTGAGGCTCTGCCTCAAAAAAAAAAATAATAATCAAGCAGATGGCCACCCAGAATAAAGACTACCGATGCCCAGCTTTCCTTGCAATATGAATGCCTCATGACTATGTTCTGGCCAACGGGACACTGATGGAAGTGATACAGGCAGCGTCTGATTTCTCCCTTCTTGCTGACCGGACTGGAGACACAGTGGTCAGCCATCACAAATCACGTAGATAAGCCATAGTGAAGCTACAAGACTGAACAGAAAGAATCTGGGCCCCTAATGGTTTTTATAAAAGAATCACCCTAGTTCAGAATTTTCCTTAGAGAAAAATCAACCTCTCTCTTGTTTAAGGAGCTGTTATTTGTGGATTTAGTCACACATGAATAATCCTTTATGCTCACTGATACAGATTCTTTCAAGGATTATTCTAGGGATTCTGCATAGTATAGGTAAAGCATGTTCTCTTGTTCATTTATTCAACATTCAACATTATTCCTGTGCTGGATCTGGAGATCCAATTAAGAACGAGACGGACAAAATCCATGCCCTCATGGAGTCCACAGTCTAGTTCAGGAAACAGACCATCACAGTGAGAATGAACTAGGTACAAGGTTGGCATGAATGCAGGAATACTATTCGCAACAGCTACCATTTACTGAGTTCTTAGGTCACCTTGTATCGGTCCTGTTCTAAGCTCTTTTCATATCATCCCTCATTTTAACTTTAGCACAAGAGGTGGGTCCTACTGCTGCCTTACTTGACTAAGCAGAGACACAGAAAGGTACAGGAACTGGTCTGAGGTCACACTGCCAGTAAATGGTGATTCCAGGATTTCAACTAGGTCTGTTGAACTTCAGAGCGTTAGCCACAGGGCCACCCTGCTAACAAAAGAAATAAAACAAGACACTGTGATAAAGACTGAGGGTGCCCTCCTGATGGTAACTCTTTTTTTAATTTTTGAGACACAGTCTTGTTTTCGGTACAATGCTATGGCGTCACAATTCACAGTAACCTCAAACTCTTGGGCTCAAACGATCCTCCTGCCTCAGCCTCCCAGGTAGCTGGGACTACAGGTGCCCTCCACAACACCCTGCTATTTTTAGAGATGGAGTCTTGTTCTTGCTCAGGCTGGTCTTGAACTTGTGAGCTCAAGCAAACCACCCACCTCAGCCTCCCAGAGTGCTGGGATTACAGGCATGAACCACTATACCAGCCTCTGATGGTTACTCTTAGCAACAACAACAACAGCCACCAAAACAGCAGATGCTGGCGTGGATGAGGAGAGAAAGGAACACTTATATACTGCTGGTGGGGCTGCAAACTAGAACAGCCTCTACGGAAAGTAGTATGAAGATACCTCAAAGAACTCAAAGGAGACCTACCATTTGATGCAGCAATCCCACTACTGGGGATTTTGCCCAAAGGGAAAAAAGTCAATCTATAAAAAAGACACTTGGACTTGAATGTTTATAGCAGGCACAATTCACAATCGGAAAGATGTGGAAATGATCCAAGTGCCCATCAAAATATGAGTGGATTAATAAATGTGGTATATGTATACCATGGAGTATTTACTCAACCATTAAAAAAAATGGTGAAATAATAATACCCTTTGTAGCAATCTGGACGGAATTGGAGACCATCCTCCTAAGAGAAGTATTACAAGAATGGAAAAACAAACACCACATGTGCTCACTTTTAAATTGGAACTAAATGATCAACACCCATGTGTACATAGGATGGTAAATTTCAATGTAAATCAAGCAGGGGGGAGGAAGGAATGGGTAATTCACACCTAACAATGCACTATCTGAGGATAGACATGATTAAAACCTTGACTCAAACTGTGCAAAAGTACTGCATGTAACCCAAACATTCATATCCTGTAACACTCCAAAATTTAAAAAAAAAAATCTAAATTTGGTCTTTTGACCTGAAACTAGCTCTTTGAATATTACAACCCCCCCCAAAGCCCAAGAGACATATTCAGCTTATTTGGAATGTTAAAACGGTATAGAAAACATTGTTAAGTAGGAAAGGGTGTTTAACTTTTTCCAGGTTTTATCTATATAAACATGTTATTAACATGTGTCCCAAAATTGTTTGAGGTTCCTAAAATTCTCATATGCATTTATGCATGTTATCTGTACTAGTTATGGTGATGTTTAATTGCTGTATACCACAAAAATAACCAAATTTCTTTGTAAAAAGAAAAAAAACTCAAAATTTTTAAAAGAAAAAAAATAAAAGCCATACCAGCCACAACAAATTTAGCATAAAACCTTGTGCTGAACAAGCCTGCACTCCCTTACCTGGGTAGGCCGCGTTGGATCAGGTCCGCAGTTCTAGAAAGCAAATTCAAGGGGTTCGAGTTGCTCTGATGGCAGAGTTAGAAGCTCCAGCTACACAAGATTGAGGTTGTCCAGGAGATGCCCACCTGTCAGGGAGAAGCAGAACCAGCTGTGACTACCTAGTGACTAGAGATTTCGTCACCTCACGCTGCCTGAGCCACGGTCTCCTCTTTCTATTTGAAATGCGCTCTGCGCCCTGCAGGTGGTGGAGCGTTAAGGCCAAGATGGCAGGAGCCTGGGAGTATCCATCAGGAATGGGGACTTGGTGTCTGCTGAACTAGTCTGAAAACAGTACTGAGACACAATGATGAGTGTGCCCATGTGTCCGTGCCCTGGGTGAACACACGGAAGCATCACACTCACTGCACGTAGCACAGTGCTCTTGTAGAGGGAGGAGCTCAGCAAATGTTTCATGACTTGCTTTGGTATGAGACATAATTTTGTATGTCTGAGTGAGTGGGAGGAAACCCCGAAAGCCTGAGCCTATTGGAGGAAAGTTCCTTCCTCATGGCAAAGTGCATTCCTGAGGTCCCGAGACAACACAGCCAGCCAGCCAATGACCTCTTTTTACTGACACCTGCAGAGGGGCAGTGAGGCCTGAACTCTGGCCTCTCCTGACTCACTGCCAGGTGCCCTCTCAGGGCCACACCGTCCTTCGTAGTTGTCAGACTTGCAGCCCCCAGAGCAGTGGCAGGCATGTGGCAGGAGCCTGCCACGTGCTGTCAGGAGGGTGCTCACCCCCTTCACCCAGCCGTGGGCCGCAGTGGACTTCCTGACTGTGCTCACTGTACCTGACAAGGTGCAGGAGGCAATGCTCACAGAGGCCGAGAGCATGGGTTTGGAGGTAGCTGGACCTTGTCCTGTGTTGGGGTACCCTCTTCCCAGAAGTGGGAGCCTGGGCAAGTCAGGTGTCCTCTCAGAATGTCAGTCTTTCCATCTGTTATTAAAAGGGATAATAACAGCATCTCTCTCTGAGCTTTGCTAGAAATTAAAATGACTTTCATAAATCTGTAAAGTCCATAGAAGAGCATTTGGCACATAGAAATTGCTCAATAAATGTTGGGAGGTGACACAGAGGAGGACAGAGTGTATGTGTGTGTGAGAGAGGGAAGGCAGGGGAGGGAAAGCCTGGCGTCCCTGGCAAGGCTTTAGGCAGTGTCCTTAAATTCTACCACTCATTCATCCTCTCTTCCTGTCACCCTCTCCCCTTTCTCTGGACCCCTAGCTTGGCATACGTGCCCCCTTTCCAGGCTACAAACCCCCCACCAGCATGTGGGATCCCCTCATCCCAACCACCAAGCACAGCCCACATTTAGACAGCCTAAACAGCCAGAGAAATGCAAATGTCATTAGCACTCTGCAAGCTGGTGAGCGCTAATGTCACATCAGATGCTAATGTCACACCAGACGGTATGAACCAGGGAGGGGTGCATTCCCCAGGAGAGGTGGCATTCCTGGCTTTTCCCAAAAGGGCATAATAAAGAAATAAATAAGTGATGATGGAGTTTGTTTCAGCAGCAACAAAGGTAGTTGTGCCATCCTAGCCGGCTCACCCATGTCACCTGCAGACCCTACTTCAGGGGTCTATCCCCACCACATGCCTTCTCAGCCTCTTGCCCCGCATCTCTGCACCTCCATCACACACACTTGATGAAGAGACTCACCTGGGGACCCCCTTCTCCAGTTCCATGTTCCTTCTCCCTCTATAGGGAGAGAAGCAGGTCACCCGCCCAACTGCTGGGACCTGGGAAGGAGGAGTCTCCACCCTCACAGGGAGGTGGCAGCAGTGGAACCATAGGAAGGAATCCTAGGTTCCAGTCCCAAGGCTGCACAAACTTGCCATGAGCACTCAGGCACATCCTGGCCTGCATGGGGCCTCGGTTTCTCCATCTGCACAAGGTGGGGGATAGACCCATTATTTATCTCTATGGTTGCTGAGGGTCAGCTCTGAAGCCCATTGTGCTAATGACTCATAGGCAGGAGGCTTGGCATAAGGCTCCTCTTCCTCTGCCTCCCCCCAGCTCTGGTCCACATCCAACCATCCCTGAATTCCACACTCCCCACACGCCAGATCCCACTGCTGCCCCCTAGAGTAGCTTGGCCTGGCCTTGTCCTCGGTTCGGTTTCCATCATTATGATCCTGCAGATCACATCTGGCATGTGGGCCAGTCTGCTGCCAGCAGGTAGGAAAGACAGTGAGCACCCACCTTGGAGGTGGCCAGGGCACAGCTGAGGGCTGGCCAGACTTGTATTCCAATCTCAGTGCCACCACTAGACAGCAACCCTGTAACCAGGATAGGCCATTCCACCTCCCAGAGCTTCGGCAAAACTCCCGGAGCTGCTGAGAAGACTGTATCAGGGAAAGAGCATGCAAACTTCAAGGTGCCATGGCCAAGAATAGGGTTCTAAACCCAGTGACCAGCGAAACCCAGGAAAGAATAAAGAGGCCCCAGGGAGCCTTGATCAAAAGTTCAGCCAATGGTTTTACAGAAGTTCCCCTTTCCCTTCCTTTGGGCCTGTTTCCTTATCTGTGCAATGGAGGACCCTCAAGCTCAGACATGGAGTGGTGCACGGCCCCCAACTGTCTATTGACTATTGACTGGAATTAGTCTGCCAGGAACCAGAAGGCCATTCACACAACAGAGAGCCCAGATGGGCCCAGGACAGGTTTTATGAAAGGAGAGAGGAAAATGGGTCTGTTGGAGTCACTACCCAAGAAGAAATGTGATCATTCTAGAAAGAGGGTCATGTGGGGAGGGAGACTGAGTATTGAAAGTAGGCAGAATGTGGACAAAGTCTTTCCCTAAGTTTGCACTGGGCTGGTCCTGAATTCAACAGGGAAGACAGGGAGCTCTCTTTCCTGGACACCATGAGGAACATGCACATTCACTCCTTTGGAAAGCATTAATTGAACACCTGCTGTGTACCTGGAACTTGAAGGGCATCAGGGATGAGGGAGGCACAGATTATGCCCTCAAGGGAGTGTACTCTTAATAGGGAGGAGAGGACAGTGCTTAAGGCTTTGTAGTTCAAGATGGCTAAGGAGGGGCTTAGCAAACTGCTATGAGTTCCCAGGAGCCAAAGCCCCAGGGAAGGCATCCTAGAGGAGTAATATTTGAACATATGGAGATAAGAGATGGGTACTAGAGGCAGAGAGAGACCAGGGTGTGGAAAGGCATGAAGGTACCCAAATGTGGGATGGGTATTTGAGACCATGAACCAAGGTTGCCTGTTGGGGCAGGGTAGAAAATGAGAACGAAGGGAAGACAAGGGCTGGAAGATCAAGGTCCTTGAATGCCAGGCCGAGGATGATGACATTTATCCATAGGCAATAGGGAGCCACTGAAGGTCAAAGAGCAGAGGTGTGCCTCAGGAAGATTAAAACAGCAATGAGCCCAGACAAGTGGAAACAGATAATGAGAGGATAGAGGATGGGTAGAGAGTTGGGATTAAAGATGTGTTGGGGGGTAGGAAGGCAGGAGGTACTGAATCCACCAGGCCCAGGGGAGGGAGCACAGTTGTGGGAGAGAAGGGGGTGACTGAATTTAGACATGGCAATGGTTGAAGTTAGGTGTCGACTTGGCCAGTACGGACAGGTCTGCATCTCAGCTGTAACCAACTGTGTGGCCTTAGGCAAGTCATTTAACCTCTCTGGGCCCCAGTTTCCTCCCCTCTAAAGTGGCAGGTAATAAAGAAATAAGCCCCCCTCTTGGGGTGGTAAAATTCAGCCAGATTATATATAAGAACCAATTTGCATATAATAAATGATCGTTGAATATTTTCTTTTTGAAATTCACTATTTTTATTAATAAATGATGCTCTCACCCTATTACAAATGAGGACACTGAACCTCAAGGTCAAATAACAGAGCTGAATTGGCTATGCTGGGCCTCAAATCACAGGAGAAGCAAGTTATGAGCAAATAAAACTGAGATGACTCAGAGAAGAGTCTTGATTTTAAAATATTGTTAAAGAAAAAGGCTGTTTTATGACTTTTGCAGGGTGTGCTTATTAAACCCAAGCTATAAATGTGAACTAATAAGTAAAATGAGTTAAGCTAATGAAAAAAATCAACCTCCAGGATGGATCTATATTACCTAATGGCAGTCCATAAACATAAACATAAAATTTTAAAATACGAGAATGAATTGTAATGCCCAGCCGCTCAAGGAACCTGCAATTTCTCTGTCTGAAAAAATAAAAGCTATTGATTTTAGTTGAGTTCTCATTGCTCATGAGTGAGTCTTTGGGAAGTCATAAAGGAAGGAATTATTTCCAATTGTTTACTCACTAAGGATCATACGTATTGAATTTAAATTGCCTCTGAATCCTTATTAGTACAAACAAAATTAGAATCCAAGTACAGCAGAACTGGAAAGGCCCTTAGAGGCCTCTGAGCTCAGTTTTCTTTGTTTTATGGACCAGGAACCAGAGAGAGACAGAGAAGGGGAGTGACTTGCTCAAGTTCACACAGCAAGGGTGTAGTTCAGGCGAGAGCCAGGGCCCTGCTCCCAGGTCAGCATCCCGCACCCGTCCCTGCAGCCCCTGAGATTAGCTCATTCAATCCAGTCCTAAGGGGCAGTACCTGGGCCTCGGATGCTGGGGAAAACAAATCTACCCAAGAAAGGACCCTCAAAGCCAAACACAGTCTAAGAGGGTACCAGAGGGAACTGATGGCAAAGTTCGCAGTGAGTTCTAAGACACAACAGCACAGTGCGGCATATGGAGAGCCTGAGTTACTATACCAGCCCTGTGTGGCCAGATGGCTCCGCCAGAAAGGAAACACACTGGTGGCCTCGTGTTTTGTCCTAAGAGGGGCTGCAAGTGGCACAGCCCCAGGCCCAGGTCAGTTCCTCCCTGGGTCCCAGGTGAGACTGGGGGACAAAGTCCTCCTTCTATGGCAGAGGAGAGAGGGGTTTCCAATAACTCAGCCAGCCTCTGTCAAACACACACACACACACACACATACACACACAGTGAGCATGAGATCAAAGAGCTACACATGGAGCACAGGCACGCATGTGTGCACGTGTGTGCATGTGTGTAAATGTCAGGCTTCAGGCTGCACATGATTATCAAGCAGATATTTAATTACTACCTGAATGTAATTAATCAACACCATTAATACACAACCCATACCACATAATTACTTCACAATTATACCAAAACAAAATATTTTATTGCCCAAGGTTTGCTAATTACCTGGCCCCCTCCAAAGGACAGGTATAATGGGCAGCGATTTTTCTTCCTTTCTTTCCTCCCTCCTCTGCCCTCTCATTAATCTTCTGGGTTGATATCCCCACTGCACAGGACAGGGCAAGCTTTTCACTCCTCCCCAAGGTGCTGCAAGTCGGTTTTCATGTGAACCCTAAATCACCCTGGTTCTCCCCTGCTTTGGCTTGGAAATGCACATCCTTTCCAGAAATAAAGACAGCCTTCTGCAGGCCTGTGGATGGGAAGGTGCGTGGGGCAGGGGCGACAGGCCATAGCTCTGCAGGCAGCTGTCTGGAATGGAATTCTGACTCTACCAGTTATTGGCTGGGAAATCGATGTCAAGGTAACTGTGCCTCAGTTTCCCCATACGTAAGGTGGAGAGGGTAACAGTAATTACCTCAGGGGATTTTTGTGTTGGGATAAAATGCGTAAGCAATTAGCACAGTGCCTGGTGCAGAGAAATGACTAGGTAACTATTACTGTTATTGTGGTTCCAGAAATAGCCCCTTCAGGAATTCTTACAATCATTCAGCCTCCTAAACTTAGTGGCTTTTGGCTTCTACTCTCTCTCCCCTCCTGCAACAGCTCAGTCCCATCTACCTGCAAACATCTCCCTACCTAAACCCTTCCTTTCTCCCCACCACCTCCATGGACCCAGGGTCCCTAATCCCAGCCTTCATCCTCTCTCCCCCAGCCTCCAGCTGCTGCCTCCATCCAGTCTCCCTGCTGCCCCTCTATTCCAATCACCCCCAGGCAGGGAGACAGATCTTTAGGAATGGAGCTTGGACCATGCCACTTTCCTGCGCAACAATCTTCCATAGCTCCCTCTTGCCTGTGCATCAAGGTCTAACTCCCCTGCCTGTCGTTTGAAGCCCTGGAAGATCACCAAAGCCCATATCCCACTTTCAGTGCTCAGGGAATTAGTATAGCGTGAGCACTGGAGCTTTTGAGGAAGTAACGAGTGACTGATCAATAAATGAATGTCTTGATAGATTTTAGAGGCTTCTGCACCCTTCAAGCTGGGATATCCCAGAGCATTTTACATATCTCCCATGAGTCTCCTGGAATGTGGGGTTTATCTATCACAGTTCATTACCAGACCATCTTGGTTCTTTCCCCCTTCCCTTGACAAATGTCCTCCCTAAACCCTGCTGCATTTAGAATAATTGATACTGTAGGTCATACTAACCACACATCTGGTTGTGCAAAGAGACAATCAGACAGGGCCAGTGCATGATCTAATGGAGAAAAAACGGTCAGGGACACACACTGGGAAAGGAGCCAAGGGGCATGCACACTTGTGCACATGGGTACATGGCGTGTACATGTTTGCACAAAGAGGCCATATGCAGCCACCTCTAAGTGTGAATTAATAACTCTTGCAGTTACCAAAATACCAAACGGCATGAGTTGTTCACTCTGGAGTCAGAGCACTGGGGTTAGTCCCGTCTCTACTTCTGACTGTCTGACTTTGGGAAAATGACTTGACTTCTCTCAGCCTCAGCTCTTACAGTTATAAAATAACTGGTGCCTGGCATATAGAAGGACCAACGGCAGCTGCTTTGTTATTATTATTAACCAGAATAATAAATGCTGGGAACAGAGATATTATTTACTGCCTAGAGCCACACATGGCATACAGTACTAAACTCACGGGTATCAGTCCCTGCAGAGATATTACCATAGAAGACAGTAACGTCATAGTCATTTGTTTGTCATTCCTTCATTCAGTAAATACTCATTTATACTGTCTCAGTGTTAGGTGCCGGGGCAGAGCAAAGTCACACTGGCACTGCAGAGAAGCTGAGTGGGAGACGTGGCTCTCAAACAGCTGGGCCAAGGCAGAGGCTGGGGAATGTCCCAAACCACTTACTGCTATACCCCCGGTGCCTGGAATAATCTGTCACACCCAGGCACTACAGGAATGGATAATGGCGCTGCTGAAGATGGAGGAGGTAGCCCCCAGCTGGGAGGGCCACTTCCAAAGTGTGTTGGAGAAGAGGAAGAAAGAGGCGCCAAGCAGAGGGCACAGCCGGGGCAATGGCACAGGGGCCTTGATTTCCACAGCAGGTGTCAAGAGCAGCAGGCAGGCTGTGCTTTGGCAGAGGCACAAAAGGAGGAGGAAGGGGGAATGGGTGAATGGGGACCAGGTGGTGGGGGCCACGAGTGTCTGGGCTGATAGGGAGCCAAAGAAAATTCATGGAGGGGACAGGGCCACTCTGAGTCTTGAGTTCCACCCCCCCCCCCCCCCCAGTCTGAAGCTTAGGCTTTAGTCTTTGGAATGCTGAAGTCCCGTCCCAGGAAGCTGATGGAAACATTTCCAGGGAACACTGGATTTCTTTCTCTCTCCTGAGATTTGTGTAAAGGTTCCTGTTCAGCCACAGGCCAGACCACAAAGCACTCAGGCCGCAGACTCCAACCTCTGGGAGGTCAGAGGATGCAGGGCTGGCCCAGCAGGGAAAAGGGAAGCTCGAGGCTCTGGTAGAGGTAAGGGGGGCCAGACAATGGCAGGACGCCCACGCTGTACCTCAGAGCCAGCCACTCCCCACTGGCCTGCCGTTCAGGCTGCATATGGTAAAGGAACCCAGGGGAGAAGCTTCCTTCCTCTCTCTATGAACACACGTACACACACAGTGCACGGCCACGACAGGGGTTGGCTTAAAGCCCAAATGCTGACCGAGTGGAAGGAAACCCTCATCTAGCCACAGTCCTAGACAGCTTTGCTGTGTGCCCTGGAGCAGGCCAAGTGCCCTCTCTGGGCTTCCACTTTGTCCTTACAGATGGATAGAAGTGACCTGAGGAGCCTGGGTCCCAGGCAGTGAAACGGCCTGCATTTGGGATAAAGCCAGTGGTTGCCAAACTGGGACATGATCTGGGGACTCCTGCACCTCGCCTCACCTGCGGGTGAGGCCGAATTTGAACCCTAACCCTACCATTCACCACGTGACCCTGGACCCCTTATGTGACATGAACCAGAACCTCAATTTCTTCATCTGTAAAATGGGAACAATAATACTTCTCATTTGCAGCATTAAATGAAAAAACACAAAGACTGCCTAGCACAGTGTCTGGAGAAGAATAAGCTTTAACAAGAGGAAACTATTGTTAGTACTACAATTATCACTTCATCTACATTGAAAGTAGGTTTCCTGGGAAAACCCCAGGCAGGAAGTTCTTCACTCTTTGATGCCATGTAAGGCCAGCAGGGACCCTGAAGGAGAACCTTCCTGACCACAGCCCATCTGTGCTCAGAGGCAGAGCCGCCACCAGCTCTCAGCAAACAGTGGCCACCCTTGAGGTGGTGGGGAGAAGAGCTTAGTGACCTCTCCTGAAATGTGTCCTTTTTTTTTAAGTAGGATGTATCCACATATCACCAGCTAAATAACAATAGAAATAAAGCAGTCACCTGAGGACTAATGGCTTGGGGACAAACACCCTGGGGAAATTCTAGGTCTTGGCTGACTATGGGGAACATTCTGGGTTCTGGATGGTTTTTCTTTCCTGGAGGAAGGAAGAACAGAACAATGGCCTTCTCCTCTGCCAGCCCTGGGGACAGGAGTTACTAGAGGTCAGGTCTTCATCTCCCTCTTCAGGAGGGAAGGAGCTGACCTGGGCCAGTCCAGGCGGGAGAGAACTCAACTGGGGTGGTCTCTCCAACATACAGGTGGAAGCCACAAGGCTGCCGCCCTAGCCAACAGATGCTGATGGCCTACTGTGCGCTCAGCCACGTGGCACCCAATGTGTCCTTATCATGCCCTGTGGACCCCAGGTGGGAGGGGTCTTAAACAGAGGTCTGGAGAGCTTGGTGGTTTCTGTAAGTGGCAGAGCCTGTCAGGCGCCGCCGCCAGTGCTTTCTTCAGAATCCCAGAGCGAGGTTCTCAGGGCATGTAGGAGCCGTGAGTGCTGTCACTGCCCCCTTTCCTGGACCCAGCTCGCGCCTGTGGCAACCTTCCCTGGGAGCACTGCTCGTGGCTGTAGAGCACCCTCATCTAGGAGGCCACATCCCCATCAGGGTCCTCATGTCCACAACAGACTAACGTGGGGAGGAGGACAGCCCAGATCCCTTGCTTCTGCTGGGGACAAAGTCACGACTCTCTTTGTGCCCCAGAGCTCCCCAAAGAGCCAGGCTGAGGCCAGACTTCTCTTGAACCCTACTTTGCTCGGTTGCTTCCCCTGCCCTCCCTGGCTGCTCTGCAGAGCTCCCAAGTTCCTCCTTCCCCTAATTCACTTGCACATGCTTCCCGTGCAGGCTCTGCTTTAGGGAACTCCACCTAAGACATGGGGGCTCATAAAGGAGACAGACACAGCTCCTGCCATCCCAGGAATCAATGCCCAGCGGAAGTCAAACCTGAGATGGGGACTGACAAAGATGTGACCATTGTGACTACAGTAGACCCCCCCCCCATCTGCAGGGAAGACATTTCAGGATTCCCCAGTCGATATTAAAACCTCAGTACTGAACCCTGGTATATACTACACTTTTCCCAGACGTACATACTTATGATAAAGTTTAGCTTATAAATTAGACACAGCAGGAGATCAACAACAATAACAATATAATAGAACAATTGTAAAATATTATAATATTTTAAGTAAACTGAGGATAACTTAACACAAGCCCTGTGATGTCCTGACAGTCGATCTGATAACCAAGATGGTAAAGTGACTAAAGGGCCAGCAGTATACACAGTGTAGAGACACTGGACAAAGAAGGCTTCGCGTCCTGAGAAGGACAGTGCAAGATTGCATCGTGCTGCTCAGAGTGCCGTTGTTTATTTATGGAACTTTCTATTTAATATTTTCAAATCACAGTTGACCTCAAGTAACTGAGACTGTGGAAAGCAAAACCGCAAATAAGGGTGTGTGACCATCTCCCTCCCACCGCCTTTATCATAAGTAAGAACTCACCACACACAGGTGCAGTGATGCTCTTTCCCTCCTCATCTCAATGAAAACCAACCCCCAGCCAAAAGGGTGTGTTCTCCCATGTTATAGATGAAGAAGCTGAGGTTCAGAGAGATAATTTGCCCAAGGTCACCTAAGACTTCTAAGTGGCTGCACTTGGACTTGAACTCAGTTCTGCCTACATGCTGGACCCAAGCACCTGCCTCTGCCTCCCAGCCACCAATAAAAAGGACCTAAATACCCAAAGAAGGAGAGCTCCATGGTTGGGGTCACCCCAGGACAAAGGTCACTGCTGTTCCCTCTGCCACCTTGCACCTCTCTTCACCACACATCAGGGGCTCACTCCCTCCCAAATGGTTCCTGACACTGGCTGCCTCTCCCAGCCCTCCCCACTCCCAATTCCTGCTGTGTAGCTGACAGTGCAGCTCAGCCAGGCAGGTCACAGGCAGAGAATGGGAATTTTACCTGTTCATTTGGTTTCTGCACCCCTGCTGCTTGCCAAGCCTGAACAGCTCCAAAGGAGGAGGGGAGAGCAAGCAGGCAGCATGGGGAAGCAGCGCTGGAGATCGGGTGGTAGGTGGCTGGGGCTTGCTCCCTGGGGGAGGGGACTCATTGGTGTCGCAGAGTACCCACCACCTGCTCGCTCACTCTGCCCCATCCTTGTGGGGTAAAGGGCCAAAAATCTCTGGAAGCCCACTGTCTGAGGGGCAGAGAGGAGCTCAGTCCGGCATAGGTGGCCCCTGCCCCTTGTCCTTCCCACAACCCACCAGTCTTGTCCACCACGACCTCTCCTAAGATCCCTTGAGCCCTCCTTATGAGACAGCTATCTTTATAATCCCCATTCTGTAAATGTAGAAACTGAGGTTCAGAGAAGTGCTGTATCCTCAAAAAGCTCCACATAGAGTTACCATATGACCCAGCAATTCCGCTCAGGACAGGGACTCAAACATATCCTAGCACACACATATTCATAGCAGCATTATTTACAGTACCCAAAAGGCAGAAGTAACTGGAAGCCCATCCACATTTGACTGGATAAGCAGATAAACGTGGCACAGGCTTACCCTAGCTTACCCCAGTACTCAGCCATCAAAAGGAGCTGTGATATGTGCAACAGTGCAGATGCACCTCCAAACACCTCACCACACGAAAGGGCCAGACATGAAAAGTCACATCTCGTGTGAGTCTATTTGGGGGGATATAAGCAGAAAATACTAACCTTAAGGAGTCTCTAAGAAAAAGACCCAGGCGGATCACTGCAGTGGAGCTCAGAGTCTGTCAGTTCCACTCCAGCACACAGCTTGAACCCCCTTTTTAGGTCACCTCTTCCCTACCCCTCAAATATAGGTAGCTAGTAACAGATTACCAGACCTCTGCAGAAAGTCCCTAACAGGTAAATCCACTGGGCGAGAAAGAGGATTAGCTGTTGGCAGGGGTTGAGGGGAAGCAGGGGAGAGGCCTGACAGCTGACAGTGCACGGGGTTTTCTTTTGTAGAGATGAAAATGTTCTGGAACGAGACAGAAGTGGTGGCTGCACAGCACTGTGAACATCCTAAATGCTTCTGAATAGTACACTTTAAAAGGATGAATTTTATGGCACGTAAATTCACCCTTTTTTAAACTATTAGATTAAAAAAAAAAAGAGGTACTGTAACTCTCAGAAGGTCTGAGAGCTGGTGAGTAAGGGAGCCCAGATGCACACTTGGGTCTTTCTGACCCCAGTGCCCATGCCTGTGGCCATCAGCCCCTGCTGCCTGCCCCATGGTCGTCCAGCTCTGGGCCTTTGCCTCTGCTTTGGCCTTTGCCAAGGATGCTGTCTCTTCCTGTTTCTGCTGTCAAAATCCTACCCACCCATCAAGGGCCTTGGAGCCTCACAGCCCTGGGTCTCTGTGCCGCCCCCCATCCCCCTCCCCCAAATGTCCCCTCTGCTTCCTGCCAGACTTGTGCCGCATGAGGCTTCCCACCAGGCCACAAGACATTTGTGAGAGTTAAATAATATTAATGCACTCAAGAGTTCTCAGCTCCATGTGGGGCACACAGTAGGCGCTCAGTAGCTGGTGCTAATGGGCTGGGTTTACTTCTAAAGAGCAGGGCCTGCTAGATTCATATCCACTGTCTGGACACAGATCATGAATGGAAAGAGGAGATGAACCCCCTGGTGGGGAGCACGTTCCCACCTGTGGAGAGCCTGGTTTCCCTCTGGGCAGGAAGCCTGACTTAGTTCCCAGTTTGTAATAAATGCAATGCTCTTTCCTCCCAGCTGGAGTGGCCCTGGTTTGCACACATGCATACATACACTCTAACCGAAATGGCCCTTGGAAGAGCCTGGCCCAGAGTTGGCTCTTTCTGCTAAGTGTTCAGAGCTCCTTGGACCAGCCACACCTCAAGGTGTTCTGATTCCTGAGGCACCTCCTTGACCATGGTCCAAGTCAGAGGGATTAGAATCTCCGGCCTGCCCAACATCCCAACTAGAAGGAATAGCCACAGTCATTGAACAGATAGATACTCCTTATACACACAAGATGTATATTGATGAGTGGGAATGGTGTATGAGCAAGAAGACCTACAAGCTGCAAGCTGGAACACAGGGGCCACACAGAGCTGGTGTGATCTGGACTCGGCTACTGCCTGTCTCTGTGAATGCTGGACACGTCATTTTACAGCGCTGAGACTCAATGTCCTTATCTGGGAGATCCCTATCTCATTGGGACAATTCTTAAATAAAAGGAGGCAGCACGTGTGAAGTAAAGGTTCCATCAATGCTGCAATTAGTGTTACTATTGTCCCACTGTACAGATGCAATAACTGAGCCATAAGAAGGGAAGTAGGAGTCTGTGAGGGGCACAGGACCCCCAAGTTGGTGGCTTACTACCCTTGGGAAGCCCAGTTCCCGAGTAGCCTCTGCCACCATGGGAAATGCCACCCAGGTTTGGCATAGTGATAGCTCAGCTTGCTGCTGGGTGGAAATGGTGCCCTGAGGAGTGTTGGGAGGAAACCATGGAAGGCAGAGAGTACTCAGGTCTGGGACTAGAAGACCTGGGTTCAGGTAAGAAGCTCATCAGTTTCCTGGCCAGGTGACTCCAGGCTTTTCACCACACAGTTCTCTTCATCTGGAACGTCATCCCTCTCTTTCTCCACTTGACGAACTCCTATTCATCCTTTAGAACCTAGTTCAAATGTTTGCCTCTTATGTGACGCCTCCCATCTCTCCCGGGGCAAGGTGGCCACTAGGGTGCTGTGTTCCCATTGCATTTCTTCATTTCCGTAAGCTCCCTGAGGGCAGGACTGTTTCCAGTGTGCTCTCTGCAGTCCCTCAGCATCCAGCATGGTGCCTGGTGTGCCCACATCATGTAGTCAAAACTCAATGAATCATGAACGAGTCTCCCTGATTTCACACCACATCAGATATTGACCTGTGTGTCTTACTCACTAGAGTCTGACACAGTACTCATTCAACTGTGTCCCTGTGCCCTGAATCAGTCTTTGATAAAAGTCTATGGAACATGACTGACATCTCTAGTATCTGTCACCATGTCATCCTCATTGGCTTAAACTAAGGAAGGTAGAATAAGATAAGAAGGTGGAATAAGATAACCACAGGGAAATACTTCAGAAACTGAAGTAACTATATACATTTGAAGTATTGGCATTCAGATAATCCGAAACATCAGATAATGCCAACTCTTTCTGTCTGCCTTTGGAAGCTCTTTGAAATCTACAATGGAATGTGTATTAGTTGAAAATGCCAACAAATTCTCTCCACTCTAGGGAACATAGAGAGACACAGGCCTCCTTGGTCTTGCCTCTTTGCTTGGCTGTTGACAGTGGGACATGCAAAAGAGCAGGGGGCACCTCCTCTCCAGCTGACACCTGCAGGGGAGATGGGGGCTCTGGGACCAGTGAAATGCAGCCCCCCACTTCCCCCCTCTGAGGTCTTAGACAAGTTCCTCAAATCCCTTACTGTCAGATGGTGTGGCGGCCCAGAGAAGTGGAGGGTGATAATGCCCCCCTGAGTGGAGGGGAGGTGGACAGACCAGGCCTGGCATTTCACAGCCATTCTCCTTCCTTGCAAATGATTGCCAGTCACCATTAATAGAGTAAGAAAGCAAACCACAGACTGGGAGAAGTGCTTGCAATATTTATGCGCAACAAAGGACTCATATGCAGAACACACAATAAGAAACAAGGAAAACAACCCAGTTTAAAACCATGTCAAAGACCTAAATACTTTCCCAAAGAAGATATCCAAGTGGGCTAATAAGTATATAAAAAAGTGCTCAGCATCATTAGTGAGGAAATGCCAATCAGAGTGAAATATCACTATAGACCCACCAGTTGGCTAACAATGAACAGACGGCTGGTGCCAAGTGTGGGTGAGGACAACTCAACCGCTTCCACACTGCTGGCAGCACTGTCATAGGACACGCCCACTCTATCTGACAGTCTTTATCAAAGCTAAATCTGTGACTCAGCATTTCTACTCCCAGTTACATACCCAAGAGAAAACCCACAAAAAGATGTGGGCCGTAATATTCACTGCGATTTTTGTGTGTGTGTGAGATATCTAAACAGGCATTATTTTTTTTTAATTACCAGACTAGAGGGTATATTGCATCATACCATCTCTAAGGCTTACCAGCTCTATCACTTTATGATTCTCAGAGGGTAGAGAGTGAGTCTCAGGTTCTCACGCTGGAATTCAGGGATTCTGTGCTCATTTTACTCTTTCTCTTCCTTTTTGCTGTCACCTAGCCAGCCTAGAGAGGCCCTTCTCTTGCTCATTCTCCCTCCCTGACTTTGTGTAAGTCAATTACCTACTCTAGGCCACATCATCCCATCTGCAAAAAGGGGGTCATGCTGCCTGGACTCTGCTCCCCAAAGAGAAAGACATGGTCACGCATGGAAAATGCTCTGTACATCACAGAACAAAAATGCTAAATACATTCCCAGAATTGTTAGCAGATGTCTCTGTACATGGGGTCAAGCACATTCAGACAGAATTGCATTACTACAACAAGGGTGTGATTTAAAAATCAAACTTGGTCCATGTGTGTTTCTTTGGCAAGAAGGGACTCAATAGTGACAATGGAGCCAAAGTCATCAGAGGAAAGGGACAGCCATGAGTTTAACCTGGGGAAGTGTGGATGCTTGAGGCCGATCCTTTATCCTTAAAGAAGACCAAGGTAGTGCCCAGTCTGGGGTTTCTACCAGCCTCTCATAGAAAGTAGAACTAGGGCTGAAGATGAAGGATCTGGGTTCAAGGGCTGCTTCTGCTCTGTGTGACATCAGCAATATATTTCCCACCTCTGGGCCTCAGCTTCTCCACTGCACAATGAAAAGGTAGACTAGATCATATTTAAAGATCCTTCTGGGCTTGGCGCCTGTGGCTCAACGGGCTAAGGCGCCAGCCACATACACCTGAGCTGGCGGGTTTGAATCCAGCCCACGCCCGCCAAACAACAATGACGGCTGCAACCAAAAAATGGCCGGGCGTTGTGGCGGGCACTTGTAGTCCCAGCTGCTTGGGAGGTGGAGGCAAGAGACTCGCTTGAGCCCAGGAATTGGAGGTTGCTGTGAGCTATGATGCTATAGCGCTCTATCCAGGGCGATAGCTTGAGGCTCTGTCTCAAAAATAATAATAATAATAATAATAAAGATCCTTCTGACTCTATTGGTTTATGAATGTATATATGGCTTACTTCTTTTTCTTTTTTTGTTGAGACAGAGTCTTACTCTTTTATACCCCAGGCTCGAGTGCCCTGGCATCAGACACTCAAGCTCAAGTAATCTCAAACTCCTGGGCTCAAATGATTCTCCTGCCTCAGCCTCCTGAGTAGTGGGGACTACAGGAGCACCCCACTCCTGCTCAGCTTATTTTTCTACTTTTCGTACAGACGGGGGTCTCGCTCTTCCTCAGGCTGGTCTTGAACTCATGACTGAGCTCAAGCAATCTTTCCACCTCAGCCTCTCAGAGCGCTAGGATTACAGGCATATGCACCTACTTCTTAAAATTTAAATCACATCATGTCCCTTCCTGTTTCACACCTTAGCTATGACTTCATATTAGACTTAGAATAAAGTCCAAAGATCACTAGGTCCTGATGATTGGGGCTCCCTGCCGATCTCTGCTGGAAACACTTCCCCATTCTCACTAGGCCCCTATTGCTCTTCTGTCCATCCACGAACAGCTCAAACTCATCCCTCCCCAGGACCTTCGCACACACTGCCCTCCCCTTGGGAACACTCTTCTCCCCAGTTCCACATGGCCAGCTTCATCTGCCTAGGGTACCAGCCCAGAAGTCCCCTCTGCAGAGGCCTCCCCTGACCAGTCCAAATAAAAAGCCTTGTTTATTTACTGTTCGCATCTTCACACCACTTACGCACCACCCAGTCAATGATGAATTTGTACCTATCTTGTTTTCTGTTGGTCTCCTGCACTGGAGTGTAAGCTCCATGCTGGCAGCCACAGCATCTGTCACCATTAACCTTCTGGCACACACACAGCACAGAAGACGATAAATATTTGTGCATTTTTTACTCTCTCCAGAGTGAAAAATGCTCTGTACATCACAGAGCAAAAATGCAGGCAATAATACAGGAGGCTCATGTAAGAGTTTCCTAAAAGAAAGAAAAGGCTCAGGTAGGGAGGTCCCACCAGGGACAGTGAGGATGCCACGCTCTCTGAATCCTGTGTCATTTCATCCTTACTACAATCCTAGGAGATGAGATTAGTGGGGGAAACGGAGGCTCAGAGTAGGGATGCATTGTGCCCACGGTCATACAGCCCTGAGCTTAGAGGCTGATGGCTCTGTGCCACCTGCCGGCTGGGGAACACGGGTGTGGAATTCAATCTCTCTACACTGTGCTTTACTGTCTGCAAAGTGGGGTTATGATCCTCCTGCCTGAACTGCAAGCCGCATCATGATCAAGCCAGACAATGAACATGGCGTGCTTTGCACACCGTCAGGCAGCATGCAGAAATTAGGCCTGGGGGTTTGCTCTGCCCCTCAGAGTCTGTGTCCCATCTATCTGGGAGGCGGCCAAGGAGTGGAAAGAGTTGCCCGTGGAGCCAGCCAGCCCCGGAGTGGAATCCTGCTCCATCCCAGCTCAGAGTGGGGTGCCCTTGGGCACACAGCTACTTCGCTTCTTTGAACGTCAGTTTTTTCATTTGCAAAATTAAAAGAATAATTCCTTCACCCTAGGGCTATTAGGAGTATGAAGTGTAATCACCTGCAGAAAGCTTTATTCTTTCTGAAGTATTGTGCAAACGTTGCTTCACCCCTTTTGATGTCTTATGACAACTAGTTATTATTACAGCAACTTTCCCTAATGAGAGAGAGAGAGAGACCAAGTGAAATGGGCAAGGACAGTCAGGCTGCCGCCCCACCCCCAGGTAACAACACTGGCTAGTCCTTATGGAGCCTTCACTGAGTGCCAGGCACCGCAGGACGCCTTCTCCAAGCGGCTCCTTAAGTGCACAGCTGTCAGTCCTGCATCATCAGCCCCATTTTACAGATGAGCAAACTCAGCCTGGAATAGCCTTGCTCACCCCCCACCCCCCGGCCTCAGAAGCTTCCCACTGCAGGGACTTGGCGGAGGTGAGTGTGCGAGCAGACCAGGCAGTGTGCTTGGGGGGACTGGACCCAGCACCAGGGGAGAGCCACTTTGGAGAGCACCAGGGAATCAATACATCATACTCACCTAAACTGATAGCCACTGGCCCACCATGCCCACTGGCTGCCCACAGCTGGCCAAAGGCCCTCCCGTTGCCTAAATGGCCCCTGAGCTCCTGGTCCAGCACATCCCTTCCTTCCCCACTGCAGGCTCAGTCTTGGCAGCAGGAAGTCATTAGATAAGATTAGTGGGGCAAAGAGAAGGTGGGAGGAGGGGAGCTGACAGAGAGAGACCCCTGGGGCAGAGACACTTCAGAGGATGAGGAGAAGACGGGGAAGGGGAGAAAGAGGCTGTCTAGATGAGCAGGAGAGAAGAGCAGAGAGGTTTGCATTCAAGAGAAACTGTGGAGGGAGAGGCAGAGAAAGACACAAGGACACACTTTCTTTCTTTCTGTGGGAGGCAGAGACCCAAGGAAAAGGGAAAAGAAGAGCCTGGGGGAGAAGCTCATTAGAGGGAAACAGACAGACACAGGCTCATTTGTCTAGCCCTAATCCCAGAGAGTGTCGGAGAAATGGTTTGTCTGTTTGCAGGCAGCAAGAGAGGCAGGCAGCCTCAGTGGGAAGCCAGGGTCCAAGCCTGGAGCCCTTTCCAGCATGGCTTCCCAGGAGGTGAAATGAACAAAAATGAATACATGCACCAGAACCTTCCCAGAGACTCAAGCAGTCTGAAGACCCTGGGGCAGGCAGGTGGGCTGGCAACTCAGACAGGAATCCATGCTGTAGTCTTGAGACAGAGATCCTTCTTTTCTGGAAAACCTACATTTTTGCACTTACGACTGATTCAATGAGGCCTTCCTACATCCCTACATCCCTAAAGCCAGCTGATTGCAGGTGTTAGCCACATCTACAAAAGACTTTTCCAACAATACTGAGGTCAGTGTTTGATTAAACAGCTGGGTACTCTACCCCAAGTTGACACACAGAATCAAACCATCACATCGTCTGATATGGCACCCTCCAGCTGCCACAATCGGCTACCACAAAGTTAGTGGCCTAAAACAACACAGATTGGGCGGCTCCTGTGGCTCAGTGGGCAGGGCGCCAGCCCCATATACCAAGGGTGGTAGGTTCAAACCTGGCCCCGGCCAAACTGCAACAAAAAATGGCTGGGCATTGTGGTGGGGACCTGTAGTCCCAGCTATTCGGGAGTCTGAGGCAAGGGAATCGCCTAAGCATAAGGAGTTGGAGGTTGCTGTGAGCTGTGATGCCACAGCACTCTACCAAGGGAGATAAAGTGAGACTCTGTCTCTATAAAAAAACAAACAAACAAAAAACTCCACAGATTTATTAATTATTCTAGAAGTCAGAAGTCCTTTACATGGCTCCCACTATAGTAAAATCAAGGTGGCAGCAAGCCACCTTGGAAGCCGTATTGGAAAAAAAAAAATTCTTCTCCATATCTTTTCTAGATTGCTATATTTTTCAACCCTTTTTTATCCCGCAGCACACTTTAAACTATGGTTATATTTCCATGGCCCTCTTAAATTCTGTTGTGCTTTGAATGCATTTCGAAAATAATTCAGTTAATGATCTTTAACAATTTTTGTGCACACCCAAACTCCTCTCACAGCATACCAATGTGCTGCGGCCGGCACTCCAGTTGAAAAATCACCGTTTTAGAGGCTGCCTGTGTTCCTTGGTTCATGGGCACTTCCTTCTTCAAAGCCAGCAAGGGCCAGGCCAGTCCTTCCCAGTCAGCTTCCCGGATATTCCTCTTCTGCCATCTTTTCCTCTTTGAATGTGATGACATCAGTCCCCCTGCCACCTACAAAGCCCTTTAAGCATACTATAAGGAAAAATAATTTAAAGAAAATATTATTCACAGGTTGCAGGGCTTAGGACATTGTCATCTTGGGGAACGGGCACTATTCCTCCTGCCCTGCCACCATTAGCAGGGTAGGAAACAGTGGGCTAGATCAAGCCATACTTTGGACTCTGAGGGTTCAGTTCCAGTTCACTGCAATAAATCAAATATTGCAATGAGGCAAGTCACACAAATTTTTTTGGCTTCCCAGTGTATATAAAAGTTGGGTTTGCACCACACTGCAGTCTATTAAGTATGCAACAGCATTATGTCTTAAAAATACATACATAGCTTAACTTAAAAATACTTCATTGCTAAAAAATGCTAACCATCATCTGAGTCTTCAGCAAGCTGCACTCTTTTTGCTGGTAGAGGATGGTGCCTTGATGTTGATGGCTCCTGACTGACCAGGGTGGTGAAGGTGGGGGTGATTGTGGCAATATCTGAAAATAAGACAACAATAAAGTTTGCCACATTGATCAACACCTTTTCATGAAAGGTTTCTACAAAGTGTGTGGTGCTATTTGATAGCATTTTACTCACAGTAGAACTTTGTAGGAGACTGAGCAGTAGGCTTATAGAAGCGGCCACTAGTTCTAGAGGGAGGCACTGGGAGCGAGATAATCTCCTAGCAGGCAAGGAGATGTTTTGCAGCCAGAAGACAAGCCCTCAAGCAACTGCATGCATTAAGTTAATGAGGTAAGATCAGTGGCTCAGGTGTTATGCTTTGGACACCTGTGGTGCAACAGGGTGGGTGTCAAGCCCGTGGGGAAAGAGAACCGTAGCTCCAGTATGTGGGCCCCTACACCTGTAATATAATGCTTCAATGAAAGGTCATGACAGAGGTTATTTGGGGCTCTCCCTGCACCTAGGGGAAGCCCACCTCTTGCAGGCTTGTACCTTCAATCTGTGTCCCAGCTATCCACGTGGTGATGGGGTACCACAGCAGGCACTGACAGAACTTCTTTCAAAATCAGAGCCAGTCCTCTCAAACCCTGCCACTGCTTTATCAACTAAGTTGATACAATATTCTAAATCCTTTGTTGTCATTTCAATAATGCTCACAGCATCTTTACGCAGGGGTAGATTCCATCTCAAGAAGCCACATCCTTTGCTTATCCATGAGAAGCAACTCCTTATCTATTAAGTTTTATCATGAGATTGCAGCAATTCAGTCACGTCTCCAGGATCCACTTCTAATTATAGTTCCCTCTCTATTTCTACTAAATCTGCAGTTAATTCATGCACTGAAGTCTTGAACTCCTCAAAGTCATCCACGAGAGTTGAAATCAACTTCTTCCAAACTCTTGTTATTGTTGACATATTGACCTCCTCCCATGAATCACAAACATTCTTTTTTTCCCCACCCTTTATATACACATATATACATACACATACATATATATATATATATATTATTGTTGGGGATTCATTGAGTGTACAAAGAACCATGTTACACTGATTGCATTTGTTAGGCAAAGTCCCTCTTATAATTGTGTCCTGTCCCCAAAAGGTGTGTCACACACCGTCACCCTCCACCCCCTCCCTCCTTCCCTCTTTCTCCTCTTCCCTTCCTCCACCCTCCCTCCTCTCCTTTCTCTGCTCTCCCCTTCCCCCACACCCCACCATGTACTAGGTCATCAACTGTCCTCATATGAGAACTGAGTACATAGGAATGAATCACGAACATCCTTAATGGCATCTAGAAAGGTAAATCCTTTCCAGAAGGTTTTCAACTTATTTTACCCAGATCTATCAGAGCAATCACTACTATGGCAGCTATAAACTTAAGAAGTATATTTCTTAAATAATAAGACTTGAAAGTTAAATGAATCCTTTATCTATGGGCTGCAGAATGGATGTTGTGATAGCAGGCATGAAAACCACACTAATATCCTTATACATCTGCATCAGAGCTCTTGGGTTTACTAGAGTGACTTGTCAATGACAAGTAATATATTAAAAGGAATCTTTTTTTCCTGAATAGTAGGTCTCAACAGTAGTCTTAAAATATTCAGTAAATCGTGACGTAAACAGCTGTGCTCCCATCCGGGCTTTATTGTTTCATTTGTAAAGCACAGACAGAGTAGACTTCACATAATTCTTGAGAAGTCTAAGATTTTAAAAATGGTAAATAAGCACTAGCTTCAACTGAAAATCACCAGATACATTAGCTCCTAATAAGAGAGTCATCCTGTCCTTTGAAGCTCTGAAGCCGGGCATTAACTTCTCCTCTCTAGCTGGAAAAGTCCTAGATGGCATCGTCTTCCAAAAGAAGGTGGTTTCATACATACTGAAAATCTGTTCTTTAGTGTAGCCACCTTCATCACTGATCTTAGCTAGATCTTCTGGATAACTTGCTTCAGCTTGTGTGTCAGCCCTTGCTGTTTCATCTTGCACTTATATGTTCTGGAGGTGGCTTCTTTCCTTCAACCACATGAACCAACCTCTGCTAGCTTCAAACTTCTGTAGCTTCCTCACCTCTCCCGCCTTCAGAGAACTGAAGAGAGCTAGGCTCTTACTCTGGATTAGACTTTGGCTTAAGGGAATGTTGTTTCTGATTTGATCTTCTCTCCAAATCACTGAAACTTTGACCATAACAGCAGTAAGGCTATTTCACTTTCTTGTCATTCTCTTGTTCTCTGGAGTAACCCTTTTAATTTCCTTCAGGAACTTTTCCTTTGCATTCACAACTTAGCTAACTGGCACCAAAGGCCTAGCTTTCAGCCTATCTTGGTTTTCAACATGCCTTTTTCTTTTGTTTTTTTAAAGGCAGAGTTTTACTTTGTTGCCCTCGGTAGAGTGCTATGGTGTCACAGATCACAGCAACCTCCAACTTTTTGGCTTAGGTGATTCTCTTGCCTCAGCCTCCTGAGGAGCTGGGACTACAGGTGCCCACCACAATAACTGGTTATTTTCTTTGTTATTGTTGCACTTTGGCTGGGGCCGGGTTTGAACCCGCCACCCTTGGGATATGGAGCCAGTGACCTACTCATTGAGCCACAGGCATAGCCCAGAACATAGGCAATATTTATTGATTAAGTTTGCCATCTTATATGGGCTCAATTCATGATGTGCCCAAACAATTACAATAGTAACATTAAAAGTCAGTGATCACAGATCCTCATAACAGAGGTATTAATAATGAAAAAACTTGAAATACTGTCCAAATTACCAGATGTGACACAGAGGCGTAAAGTGAACACTTGCTGTTGGGAAAATGAAGCCAATAGGCTCGCTCAACACAAGCTTGCTGTTGGTATGCATGTACATTTTGGTACCACCTCCCACCCACCACACCCTTCAGTAAAATACAAGGTGGCCATGAGAAGAGATAAACAGAGGTGGGCCTTGGTCTCAGCTGGGCTGCAGATCTCTCTCCCGGCAGAAGCAGTTCCCCTTCCCTGGGAGAAGCCCAGACCCACAGGGAAGGTGTGCAGAGGGCTCTCAGAAAATAAGAGTAAGATCACAGCTTAGAATTCAAAAGAACTATGACTTTAGGAGACTCAAATTGGTCTGAGGAAGGACGCACAATTCCAGCCCCATGGATGTGCTGTGCATTGACAGGTCAGCATCTCAACTTCTCTGTATCCTTATCTTCATGAATTGTCCAGTGACCCTCATCCCAGGTGCCATGTACGGCATGTACCCGTCCCTCCCAGCACCTTCTGGGGGCCCCTTTCCAGAAGGTTCACCCCAACCACTCTCCTGGGCTGCTGCAGCCTTCTGCTCCCCAGTGTGGGGACCCAGATAGTCTGGAAGGTTCCACCCCTCCCCCACCCTCCGGGTGTCACTTAGCCAATGTCTGAGGATGTGATAGGATGAAAGTTTTGGAACAGCTCTAAGCAGGACCACACCTGACATCACTCCCTTGCTCAGCTTCCTGGCTGTCCTGTGTCAGTCCCTCCCCCAGGTCCCTTAACTAGTTTCTTTGGGAAATCATCCTTAATAAATCCTTTGTCCACAAATGCTTGCCTCAGGGTCTACTTCAGGGGTGTCCAGACTACCAGATATATACCATCTATTTAACATCAACCCTTGGAGGTGATTGTTGTGATGACTCTGACTTCTCAGATGAGGAAACTGAGGTCAGGAAAATTTAGTGATATGCCCATGTTACAGAGCAAGTAAGTAGCAGAGCAGGATTTGAACTTACATCAGCCTGACACCAGGCCTCCCTGCCTAACCTCCCCTCTCCATGACTCCCCCAACCCTCCAGAGACCTGAGAAAACAAGAGAAGGGGTGTGAGAAGGTGCACTTAATAAAGGATGATGGAAACTCCTTGTGGGGCCTTGGATTTCATCAAAGTGGAAAAAAAAAATACTCATCACTTGCCAACTCTCTGAGCCAGGCACACACTGTGCGAGCTGAAGCCTGACCTGGTGGTCCTCTCCCTGGGGCACCTCCTTCTTCCCCAGAAAGAGCCTGGTGATTCTTTTTTCTTGGAAAAGCCCCAGGTTAGCAGGGGTTTGTTTTCTAAGCACAGGAAGGCCCCTGGGGGTCATAAGAAGCTGGCAGATCCTTTTGCCAGAGCTGCCAGGGGTGCACCCTGCAAAGAAGCTAATAACTCACTCTTCTGTGCTCCAGCCCCACCCCTCCCCCCACCTCCCTGGGGGGCCTTTTGAAAAGGAGAATAAAGAATCATAAAAAGCCCCCTCTTGCTCCTGGACACAGCCTTCTCAGGGGTTCAGACTGGATTTAAGCCTTGGAAACAAAAGCTGGTCCTCAGGCCAACCTGTGGCTAGGCAGAGGATGGGGGCAGTAATTAAGTACCCAGCAAGCCATCATAAATCTTTTCAAAGGGGAGCCCTGCCTAGTGTCCTTCAGCTGTTATTTACCTGTGGGAGTGAGCACCTAATTTGTAGCCAAGGGGGTGGGGGTATCTTTATTCCTCTGCAGGGCCCCAGATCCCAGAGACCCACGGGATGAATTTGAAGAAGGAAGAGCTGAGGCCCAAGGGAGGTGTGTCTGAGACCCAGTGCCTGCACAGGGGCTGCAGGTGCCAGCAACTTCTCTGCTCTAGGGGGTGGGCTGCCTGATCCTGGGTCCTATTTCCCTGCTGGCCACCTCTCTGCGTTTACAATGATCCACAGTAAAATTCAGCCACCCCACCTGAGCTCTTTGAAGTAAGATTTTGTCATCTATCCTCATAAGCCTCCTCTAGATGGAAGATGTAACCATTCAAATAATTATTAGGGTGAAAATTAGTTATTAGTAAAGTACTGGTGGTGATAACAGGAAAGACTGAGGCTGGGAGGTCAGGTAGGGCTTCCTGGAGGAGGTGGAAAGTAAAGGCAGCCAGAATTAAATGAGAAATAATGACCTAAAAGCCAATAATTACCTAATGACATTTGCTGCATGTCAGCTTAGAGCTGGGGCCTTTGTCTCTAGTCATGGAACTAACTTAGAAGGTATTCTTGTTATTCCACTTTACAGATGAAGGAATGTGGCTCAGAGAGGTTCAGCTACTTGCCAAAGGTCACTAAGCCAGTAGGAAGGAAAGCTAGCATTGCACCCAGGTCCACGTGTCCACCCAGCACCCTCCTGAATAAGTGAGTGTCTCCAAAGTCCTTGGGTGGCAAGTCTGTCTCCTGAATGGGAAGACAGGCTGCAGGCTGCTGCGAGGTCTACTACGGCACAGTAAGACAAGACGTAAATAATAGAGGGAACTGTGTGGAAACTGTACTTTCAAATCGATTTTTTTTCTGCAAACATAAAACTACTCTAAAAATAGTAAGTCAATAAATTACGAAATAAACATATTAGACATTATACAAATCTGTCTGGGTCGGAGAGACAGGATTGGTGGGAAGGATAAGAGTGGAGGTGGGGAAGACAGTGCCCTGGGAGGAGATAACGGTGGCGTCCATGAGGGTGGTGAGGGAGTGAAGGGGTTGGGTTTAAGAGCTGGTCAGGAAGTAGAATGGCAGCCCGAGGGATGGGCTGGACACTGCGGGAGTGGCAGAGGGGAAGAGTCCAGGAGGATTCCCTGGCAGTGGCCTTGGGCAATGGGTGGATGGAGAAGGAAGAAGGGAAGGAGGGATGTATTTGCTAAGTCAGCAAAGTGCCTGTGGGACATTTGGATATCGAGGGTCTGGAGTGTAGTAAAGAGGCTACAAACTCAGGGATCTTCGTCATACCCTGATGGCTGAACTACGAGCATGTCCTCACATTCAGCAATTTAATTCAGCCTGCTTTTCTGTGGCCCCTACCACCGAGCTTACAGCAACACCAGCCCTGCAAAGGCCTTGAGGACCTCCTCAACCCTCTGCAGATGAGGAAACTGAGTCCTACAGAGACCAAGAGAATTGCTAAAGAGCCAGCCAGCCCTCTGCAGCCTTCTTTTGCATGATTCAACACTGACCATTTCTCGTGGGCCTGTCTCCAAATCCCCCTGGGGCACACTTTCTCACAAACAAGCATGTGCCTTTCTCAGGTGGAAAGCTGTCTATTGTACTTCTGCAAAATGTGGGAACAGGTATTTGAAATCACAAGTGGTTCAGGCACACCATGTTTTGAAAGGTGGATAATTTTAGCCCAAGAAACAGGCTAAGGATGTTAGGAAGATAAACCTCCTCCTTTATTCCCGAGTAGTCCTGGTAACCCTAGGATGGGTGTTTCACCTCCCAGCCACCATGCTATACTGCTGCCCAAACTCTGGGCACTTTCCCAGGCTCCTTGTGGAATCAGGCCTGGGCAGGGCACACCTGGCCTGAACTAGCATTTGAGGCCCAGGACTCAGGAGGGCCCCAGGGTAAGGGGGGAAGCTGTGAGTCAGGAAGAAAGGAGAAGTAATTGGAATAGGCTAGAACTGGGATGACTAGCTCAGTGGGTCCAGAATAGGGGTGTGAATAGAGCCAAGGGGCCCAGAGAGCCATTCTCCTAGGGGCTGGCACATCAGCCAGGCAACAGGCAGAGCTGCACAGACAGGGCAAGTTAATTTAACATAATACCAGCTCCTGGCTCCTTTCCCAGTGACAATTTTATTCCACATTCCCTGAGCACACGGCCTAGTTTTGCCCCAGTTCCTTCCCCCTTTGCTTCTCCTCATGGGGCACCATAATCTGACTACTAGGGATTCAGAACAGATAGAACTTCAGGGATATGGGATATTTGTCATCCAATGCAGTTCCCCTCCCCCACCGCTGCCTGTCCACGTCACAGATGAGGACATAGAGGCTCAGGAGGTGGTACTGACTTCCAGCATCACGTGGTTTTCTTCTCAGAGCATAGGCCACAGCCTCTTCCCTCCCTGGCTTAGCCCCACCGTGCCCCAACTTGGGTCTATTATCAGAAGCCACTTAAGACATGAGCCCTCCAAGGTGAGGTCTTATCTGAGCTCTCAAGTCACCTGGCGATGGTGCCTGAGGTTTGCTGGTCTTGGTCTCTCTCCTGGCTTCCCACCCCGCGATTGCTGAAATGTGGCAGGTAATGCCAGAGACCTGGAAAAGCAACCCCAGGGTCCAGCAGTCCTGGAATGAGGCCCAGAGGACAGATGATAATGGCTACCTAGGAAACCATCAGGACCCCTGAAAGGGTAGGTAGGAGCAGTGACCTTGGTGAGGGGCACTGAGAGATCACGGTGGCAGAGTTGGCTGGTCCCACCCAGATGGCCCTTATGAATGAAAAGTAGAAAGCTCTTCTCTCTGCTATGTGCCTGTGGCTTTGTGTTGTAATAGTGTTTTATATCTTGCTCTCCCACTCTCTCCTTTGCCTTGTAAGGCAGATGCTATCCTTGTTCCATTTTATGATGGGAAATGGAGGCTGAGAGGGAAGAAGCTCCTGGCCCCAGGCCCAAAGCCAGGAAAGGAGCAGAGTGAGGCCGCCATGCCTTGTGTGTGCTATGAGGCATGTAGACAGAGTCAGCACTTGACTCTAAACTTGCTAATGGAGAAAGTAGCCCTCCAGGGTCTCTGCTGTGCACACTTGGAATCCTGGCAATGGCCTAGCCTAAGACTGCAGGTCCCGGGTGACGTGGACACCCAGACAACCCACCCTGACTGACGCATTTCTATCAGGCTCAAATGCTGAGCCAGGGACAGCTCTGCAACTTGTACCTGTTTTCAGTTCAAGTCCCTCAGGAGTTCTCACACAGGAAGGGGTCCCACTTGTACATGTCAAGTCAGACAAGACCAGCCTTGTCCTAGGAGGGGTGCAGGTGTCTAAGAACCCAGCAGTAGAGCAGGGTGCACGATCCAGAAAGGGGCAAGACCCAGGGAGAAGCTCTTGAGTGCTGGAGTTACCCAGGTGCCCACTGCCTACTGATGTAAACTGGGCCAGCAGTGCCCTCATCCATGAAATGGGGATACGATTCAGCCCCTGTGGTGATCTGCAACAGCTCCGGTAATGGTTTTGGGTCACGGTACACAGTAGAGATCACCCTAGATATACAGGAGCCAGCAAGAGCACCCATCCCTCCAATACTGGCCCCTGATCCTTGCCTTACCCCCAGAAAGAAGGCAATCATACCATCCTCCATTCAGTTTCTAAACCGTGGCAACTCCTGACCACATTTGACTGCACTGAACCAGGATGACCTGTTTCTAGAAGTACCTAGAGGACACTAACGGCCTGACGCTGACTTTCACATTCCCAGCACCAAGCTGGTGCCAATGAACATCAGTAGCATGAATGAATGAATGACAGCAATATCCCTGTGGAAGCATCAGATACATGGTCTGCCCTTGCTCAGCCTGCTTCTGACATGGAATAAATTATCTTAACAATAACAGGCACAATAAAAAATGGCACTGGCTCTGGAAGGCAGGAAGGCCTGTGTTTACACTGAGCCCTCCTCTCTCCTCTCCCTGGGTGTGAGCGGCCAGCCTGAATCCCAGGCACAGACCCTGGGGCCCTGGGCTTTATCTCCTGGCTTTCTCCTTCCTCCCATTGTCCTGTCCAGCTTCCCGCAGCCCCAGGCCAAGGCCCTAGCTTTATGTGGAGGTCACAGGGCAGCTCTGGGGCGGTCCAGACGTAGAAGATGGAGCAGAATGGCCCAACGCCCCTTCCAGGGAAACTCTCTTTCCCGATCTTTCTCAGTGACCCTGCCCCCCCCCAGGCTTGGTTTTCTCAGCTATACGGAGGCTACCGGAGCCCCTGTCCCAGTGGGCTGCTGGTGAGAGCCCTGAAAAGTGGCCAACTGATGAGCTAAGATGTGGGGTGTCAACAAATTACCTACCCTGGCAAATAAGTAACCAGGACCAATAAGTTAAAATGCTGACTAATGACAGCTGGAGGCCCGGGGCCAGGCAGGGTGCCAATCCATCTTTCCCTAGCAGAGAGGGACAAGGGGGTGGGGGTAGAAGTCAAAAGCACTGGAAACCTAGAAGTTCTTGAGGACCCAGCAAAAGAAACGTATGGTCACTCAAAGGCCTTAACTCTAAACCAGTGATTTTCAACCGGTGTGCCATGAGAGGATCTCAGGTATGTCATGAAAATGTTTAGAGAATGTTAATTAAATTATTTGTGAAAGAAGTTCAAAGCACAGCAAGTATATGCTTTGCTTTAATCTTTTATTTTCTGGTCAACATAATTTAAGTGTGGCTTGGAAGTTTAACTATAGGTTCAAATGTGCTGTGAGATAAAAAAAGGTTGAAAACACTGCTCTAAACCCTCAGCAGTGATGATGAGGCAGGTTTTATGTTGAGGGAAGACCCTGGAAAGCAGGGGGCAGGGCTGGGGGAGGTCAGTTGGAAGCCTGGGGTTTTGCTGATTCAGGGAACTGGCTGCACTGCAGAATTTTCAGGCCTATTTTAGGGGACACACAAGAATTAAGCCCCCAAGATGTGGTCTGAGTAAGACCCAACTCAGTGGCCGCTCTCTTCCTTCTCTTCTTCTTCCTCTGCATCTCCAGCTATTTGACTCAAATGAGCTTCTCTGTCTCAGAAAGTGATGCAGAATGCTGAAAACAAAAGTATCCTATGACAATATCACTTCTATTCATTTGCGCCTTAACCCTAAGCCAACACCTTTAATTTCTGATGTTGCCATGAACACAGAGATGACAGGGACACTAACAGCAGCAGCTCCCATGTTCTCAGGGCTGACAATATGCCAGGAGTGTCTCCCTAATCCCCATCACAACTCAAGAGGATTTCACAAAGACTCAGAGGGTTTTAAGAAACCTGCCCAGCCTCTTGCCTCCACCTGCCTGGCACACCCTTGGCTCCTTTAATCTCCTTAACTTGGTTTAACAGGACTCAAGTTATACCATTGGGTAAACTGATGCCCAGATCAATGGATTATCTTTTTGGTCATCAGGAGGGTCCTGGTCCTCATTTTAGGTCTAATATTTTTCCGAGTTGTGCTGTGTCTCTCCAGGCTACTAAGAAGTCCTGCTGAAAAGGGCCATGATTCCAGAAGATCAGCTGTGCCCAAATGCTGGGACGCTCCCTCCGGAGAGAAGGCAGTGAATGGGGAGGGCTGCCCAGTCACGGGACTATACTTACCAGCCTGTACTTCCCAGCCTCCTTTGCCCTGGGGGAGCCACATGGCTTGTTCTTACAACAGGAGTGGAGGCGATAGAAGAAGAGCCTCTCCACCCTTTTAGGGCCATTTTTGTGGAAACAATCTCACTAAACTGTTGCTGAGTGAGAAATAAATTTATGCTGTGTTAAGCCACCAAGATTCAGGGTTTCCCTCCTACAGCTCCTGGCACTGCCTTAACCCACATACTTTGGGCTCAGAAAGATTACTGACTGGCTCATCCACAACCATCCTGCCATCCTGACAACCTGGACAGCTCAGATAGAAGTTCACTTGAATCCGGAAATGCACACTGAGCCCCTCCTGTTCCTGACTCTATCTCATCACATACAGCAGTTCCCTGGGGTCTCTCTCACGCCATCCCTACCCTATGCAGAGCACTGACCCTCTCTTTCCTGCCTTGCACAGCCAGGCCTCTTATAAGAGTTGTCTATGCCTCTTGTCACCATTTTTACATCTTCTACCTATTTATCAATCCGTCCAATTTGACCTCTATGCCCAGTCACCCTCACCAACACACCTAGCCAAGATCTCCTGCCTCCATTACAGTCAAGGTTAGGACTATCTTGATTCCCCAGAACCTCAGTTGCTGCAGAAAATCGCCTTACCTTTCAGGAGCACAGCTAAGCTGACCACACAGCCTGTCCACGCACCTGATTTCTTCTGACCCGCACTGCTACCTAGAGTGATCATCCAGCTCATTTCTAGAAATGTCTGCAGAAACCTATTGACATAGTTTAGGTATTTGGCCCCTCCAAATCTCATGTCAAAATTTGATCTCCAGTGTTGGAGGTGGGGCTAACTGGGAGGTGTTTGGGTCAGGGGGCCCTTAGCCCCAACGATCCCTTCTGATTGGTTCTCCCAGGTGATGAGCGAGTTCACCCTCTAACACAGTGGTTCTCAACCTTCCTGATACCGCGGTCCTTTAATACAGTTCCTATGGGTCGCGACCCACAGGCTGAAAACCGCTGCAACAGTTCCCATCCCTTCTCTCACCATGTGACACACCTCCAGTTTCATCTTCCCCCTGCTTAGAGGCTCCTTGAAGCCCTCACCTAAAGCAGATGCTGGCAGACAGTCTACAGAACCAGCAGCCAAATAAACCTCTCTCTTTTATAAATTATGCAGCCTCAGGCATTTCCTTTAGAGTTGAACACCAACAGACTAACATACTTACTGTATGCTAGACAATGTTCTAGGCAGGAATTAAAAAGAGGAAGAGGAGGTTAAGAAGAAACGGTCCCTCCCCTTGAGAGGCTTAGGGTCAGGTGGGTGGAGCAAATCTCTGTTTTTCAGGGGAGGCACCTGAGGCTCAGAGAAGCTAAGTGTCTAAAGTAAAAAGCTGATCAGTAGCATCTTGCTACTGACTCAACACAGGAGTCATCTGAAAAGATGGTTCCTCATCATTCCTGAAGATAATGTACTTCAAGAGTCCCCTACCTCATCCTGCTAACATGGAGACGGAGAAAAGAAATAGAACAAATCTAGGTTCATCTTCTGCCTGATTTTATTATCTGTAATACTCTAATTAAAAGTCAAGCACATTCAATAATCCCCAATGACACCCAAAGAAATGTCTCTGTCTTAATTTTAGCTCCATTAAAAACAGTCCCATATTATATTAGACAAAATTATTTAACCTTGAAAAGGTCGCAACTTCTCTCTGCACTTGCTTGCATTTTCCTGTGTACACAAGGAGGAGCCCAGAGAGCTCAACTACATCATCTCTCAGGTCCCGTGGTCTCACTGTCTGTGATTCAGGATATTCTCACTTGCATATCAGGCAGTAGGAACTACCCCATCTTTCCTCCTGTACCTTAAAAAGTTAGCATCTTACTGAGTGTATATCTGGCATGTCAGAGCATCAGCTCATTTATCTTTCCTAACCAGCTTTGGACGCTATCATTCTACAGATGAGGACCCCCAGGCCCAGAAAGGTTAAGTAACTTCCTCAAAAATGCACAGCAAGTGGCTGAACCAGGATTTGACCCCAAGTAATCTAACTCCCAAGGACTATGGTGGTACCTTCTACAGTCTCATCTACTGCCAAAGGCTCTGTCCGTAGCTTCTGAGAAGTGGACAATGGGTCATGTGACCCTGCCCACTGGCCACAGATGATTGGACCAGGGTGGACATCAGAGCCCAGGGCGCCTCCCCACCACCTCCCTTGACTGTCAGTCACACAAGGCCCTGCCCGGAGGGAAGAGACATTCAGGCTTACACAAGGAGGTTCCCAGGACGCTCAGCTGGGAGAAGCTGAACTGAATCCCATGAGGACATCTGTATGCAGGGCTCAGCCACCAGGTTCAAGGTGAATTGAGCAGGAGAGCATGAGCCACCCTGACGGAGCCTGGCCAGAGACAGAATTCTTCAGTTTCCTGGTGCCAGGGGCTCAGACAGGCCCTATTTTTGCCCCTTGGACTTCCTCCAGCCCTGGATGTATCTTGGCAGCAGCCTCCCTTGACTGGCATCACTGCAGGTGGCTTACCCGTGCCCCGGAGTCTGAAGGAGCTGCCGAAACCCAAACCCCTGAGCGTATCAATCTCCTTCCTTTCCAGACACGTTTGGTGCATCTGACTGTCCTTTTTCCCAAAACCAATACTCTTGTGGTAAGAAAGCCTTTGGCTCAGGCTCTGGACTTTTCTGTGATATTGAGATTTTTGCTGTCACAATATTGTAATAGGATTTGGCAAATAGAGCACGGGTGTGAAAGACAGTGAGTATAAAGGAAAAAAAGACAGAAAGAAGGTTTAAAAAAAAAAAAAAAAGTCTTCCCAGTTCAAGAAAATGGAAAAAGCAGAGTGCATAACAGAGGGGAGAAAAGTCAATTAAATCATGATAATTACTTCCGCCGCTGTGCCCAAGAGCAGGGAGAACGTCTATTAATTAGGAGCTCCATGTTGACTGTGGCTGTTTGACTTCAACGAGGCAGCCGGTATGCTCCTGGAGAGCAGACGTGTGAAAATATTTTCACCCTGACAATTAGCAGTTTAAAAGAAACCAACATATACATACACAGCCAGGTTCTCTGGGCCCCTGTAAGTGGCAGAAAATGCAGAAATGTTGTGTCCCCCAATCCCCATTCCAGAAGTCAAGATGCCTCAACCCCAACCCTTATGCTACCAGCTCCTCTCATTAGCACTAAGCAGCTTGCAGGGTGTAAATGGCTCTACAGAGGCACAGAACGGGAGCCTTCAGGGAGTAGCAAAGGGTGACCTCCCCTACCCCACCAGAGAAGAGCCTGTCTGAAGGCAGCCACCAAGAAGGCTCTAGAACAACATGCTTCCATGCTCAGATCCAGATGCAGATGGGACAATGGATTCCAGTGGCTGTTCTATACTGGCGGTCCCCAACTTTTTGGGCACCAAGGACCAGTTTCATGGAAGCCAGCATTTCTACGAACCAGGGGTGGGGGGATGGCTGGGCATATTCAGGCACATGCACCTCCACCTTAGATCATCCGGCATTAGATTCTCACAGGGAGCGCACTACCCAGGTCCCTCACACGCACAGTTGACAACAGGGTTTGCGCCCGTAAGAATCTAACACTGCTGCTTATCTCACAGGTAGAGCACAGGAGGTGGTGTGAGGGATGGGAGGTGGCTATAAATACAGATGACGCTTTGCTTGCTTGCCTGCCACTCACCTCCTGTTGTGCGCCTGGCTCCTCACAGGTCATGGGCTGGTACTGGTCTGTGGCCCAAGAGTCGGGGACCACAGTTCGAAACAACCCATAAACCCTGGTTCTGAGAAGGGGATTCTCCCTGTTCAGTGTTTGCTCAGGAGGGGCCCAAATCTGTACGGTCTGGGGCAGGAGGCATGTGAGGATCTAGTCCACTTGGCAGAGGGGAAACTGAGCTTTAGGGAATTCAGGCCATGTGGCCTTAGTGGTAGGGCCAGGATATGGGCTCAGGACCCTTGAGCTCCACCCAGGGCTGTCCTAATGACACTGTAGGCTGATCGAGGACACGTTATGTCTGACTTCTCAGAAGAGAGAAGCAGGAGTCTGATCTCGCACGAAAGTGCAGGACATGGGGCCACCTGCCTCACCTGCCCTGATCAGCTGGAAATGAAGAGTCCAAGTGAGACCAGAGAATTGGGGCCCTGCTGGGCTCTCTGGCCAGATGGTGGGGCTGAGCCAGGAAATCCTTTGACCCTTGGGCCCCAGGCTCTCCCCAGCTTCAGAATTGGGGACAGAGGAAGGAGAGGGCCAGGACCTGGGAGGACCGTGTCCTGGAGGATGTGTAGAAATAGAGTTGTGGCTCAGAGAGGGCTGCACGGACAGGGCTGTGCAGGGAAATGGCTTTCCTGTCATTTACTGTCTGTCCTGCATGAGCCAAACTAAACAACAGGACTTGCCCACAATGCATACTTAGCCAGCTGCAAAATTTGGATATCCTGATTTGCAAGCTAGTACTCCTGCCCTCCTAACCTAATAAATGCTTAAGGCTAAAGGGACAAATGTTGTGCTCAGCATGGGAAGAATCAGAACTCTACAGACACCCCCCTGACTTCCCCTGCTACCCGGATGGATGATCTCAGCCCCAGGCCTCTCTGTAGCCTCAGATTTTGCATTTGCCTCTGAGGATGGACAATGTCCAGCTGGATTTAAATGAAACTACACTGAGAAAAGGGCCCAGACCTCAATGGCTTAGGGATGGGACCCACAGTCAGGCGGCTGCAATGGCTCCCACGAATTAGAGTTCCCAAGTTTTCCCTCTCTGTGAAAGAATCCATGGCCCACACACTTGCTATGGCATCACGTGGGCAGAATGACTTTGGACCTGACCATGTGACTTGCTTTGATCAATGAGGTGTCAGCACAGAGCCATGACCATGCCCAGGGCTGGACAGCTCTCTTGCCCTCTGATCGATTTCTGTGAGAAAAACATGTCTCAGCAGCCTTTCATCCGGGGCCCCAGAATAACCAGAGAGCTGACCCAGGCAGCTGCTGGTCCAAAGGAAGAGAGACCTGCGGAACAGATGCCTACCCCATTTATACCTGAGCCTGGAGCCCAAAGTCTGGGTCCTGGCCAGCCAGCCACATTGCAGCTGACCTACAGCCCGTGAACGTGAGAATAAATGTTGCTTTAAGCCAGGAAGCATCGTTGTTACGTGGCATTGTTTTGTGATAAACAACACAACTCCCATTTTACTCTGAGAAAGGTTGGGTGACTTGTTGAAGCTCACCATGTGGGGCAGAGAGTGATCCAGAGCTGGAACCCAGAAGGCCCCTCAGGCATGCTGATCTGCTATTGGTGTTCACCAGGAGCTCTCTGCGGGGGAGCCACACAGACCCCAGCATGCCCGCCCCCCAACTCATAGTTCTCTGGGTGGGACTTTTCACTTGCGTAGCCCTAACTTGGGTGGCTCACTGCACTAAATTGGGTGGCACCAGAGCCCAGCTGGCCATAGGATCCCCCAACCTGAGGGCCACCTTACCTGAGCCCGGGTACTCTGCTTTATTGCTCTTCCTTGACAGGGACAGAGAGCAAGAGGGGACTAGACAGGCTGGACGGGAAAGGGGCCAAGCTCTTGCACCAGACAGCAGCAGCTTGGGAGCCAGGTACTACCCAGAAGTCTATACCCTCTTGGATTTGGAGGCAGAATCCACTAGAATCAAGTAAACTCAGGGGAGCAGGAGGGGACAGGAGAAGCTGCCATTCAGCTGGCTTCTCATCAACTCACCCCACTAAGTGATTCTCATGGTGCAGCCTCCAAATGTATGTGTGCCCTCATCTCCTCTGCAGAGGCAGCCTGGCATGGCACAAAGAGTGGTATCTGCACCTAAGGTTCAGTGAGACCCTCCACCCAGCCACCCAGCCTTCTCTTGGTCCTCCTTGCTGGCTCTGTAGTCTAACTGTCTGGCACCCTCCTCCTGAGGTCACATGGTTGGTGGGCTGTCAAGTCCTGCTCTCAACTGGCCCTCCCCAAAAGGTGCTGCCCCAGACCAGGTGATCCGAAGGGTCCCCAAATCCTCCCTCCACCCCAGCAGTCTGCTCCCCGACCTCCTTTCATTTGCTTCAGAGTACCCACCCTGACCTGTGTTTACCTAAGGCATGTATGTATACATCATCACTCTGGTGTCCTCAGGGCCCTTCTAGAATAATCTCTAGCATAGGGCAGGTACCCAACAAGTATCTGTTGAATGAGTGAATAAATCCCATCTAGTCCTCAACCACCCAGACCCCCTTTACACACCCTACCCCCCCCCACACACACCCACAGACACGCACTCCAAGGACCACACCGCCACTGGGCCTGCCTCCAAACCACACACCTAACTCAAGGGGCCCCTCAAGTCCTGAGCCCACAACCACTGGGAGGGACACATAGCAGCAGAGCTGGGGACTTCAGCCTCTGGTCTCTGATTCTCAGCCAGCTTCTGGCTCTTGTCAGTCCCTGGCTTCAGATCCAAGATGGACTGAGGTTGTCAGGATGAGAGGGAGATGTACCCAGCCCCTGGGTCACCCCACTATGCACTTGGGCCCATATGTCAAGGTGGAGGGTCAGAACCCAGCCAGGGGCCAGGAAGCCCCCCAAGGGTGCCTGCCCCACATGGCCGGCAGGAGCGAAGGCAGGCTTCCATTTCCACACTGGCCAACCCATGGGCAAACCCTCCCAGCTGGCCCACCTGCTGAGCACTCCTTGGTCCCAGAGGCCTGCAGTGACGCCAGTGAACTGTTCACCATCACTATCCGCCACCCTGGAACCTTCTGTGCACTTTCTGCTCCCCCAAACCAAGCCATTCCCACTTCCAGGTGTTGGTTCTTGTTTCCTCTGCCTGAAATGTTCTGCCAGAGCTTTGCATGGTGACATTCTTCCAATTCAGGTCTTCCTTGTACAACTACCACGTCATCAGGGGGACACACCTGACTTGGAAGGGGCAACCCTTTAGAAGGAACGGGAAAATACCTAATCCTACAATTCCCAGGCGTAGTTATGCATCCCGCTAACAGGCACCTTGTGGGAGTTTCTCTGGACAACTTCTGAAAAGGGCTGAACAGACGGGAGAGTAGTAAATCTTTCTCTTTAAAATTGTTTGTTTGAGAATCTACTTTTTCAGAGTTGCTGAGTAAACAGCAAGAGAATTAGCTACAGCTTCAGCCATATCGCAAGGGCAGTCACGTCTCCTGCGATAATCCTGTCTCCAAGGAAAAAGGTAAGGAGCCAACTCTTGGACTTCGACGTCCTCGCCTGCTGCTAAGAAAAGGAGTGGACACAGCAGTTTCACATGGCCACTTCTGTTACCGACTGACAACAATCACCACTTTTTTCTTTCTTTGTCCTCCTTAAAATCAGTCAGCCCCTTGGCCTCAGGGCTAGCATTTCCTTTCTCTTTCTTTGGGATGCCACCCTGTCTCCGTGATCTCTTTTCCCCATCTCCTTCACTCTCTCCTTTCTTCTAAGAAGATAATATAAACTTTTCTACAACATACATCCTAATTTCTTCACGAGACATTTTTCTTTACCTGCACCGTGAGCTCCGAGTGAGTTTTCAGACCCTAACTCTGACCACTCCACTAATGTCACTCTCTCACATTATCCTGTTCAATTATCTCTGCATAATGTTTTGCTCTCTGAAATCATGTTATTTGTTTGCTTTCTTTCGTTTTACCTTGGAGGCCCTGCTCACACTTTGCATTCCGATTTAGCTAACCTATTACGGTGGCTCAACAAGTTATTGATGAACGAATAAAAGGATGGGTGGAAGGATGGATGGATGGATGGATGGATGGATGGATGGATGATTCTCCCATCAACTCCCTGTGCGATCTTCTAAATGGTCCTCCTCTCTGAGGCCCCAGGACAAACCCAGGCCTGGCACATGGCATAGAACAGAAATAGCATATTGTGGAGTAAATGAGCCCTCTCGTTTTCAGGGCTCTCGTTTCCACATCTATAAAGTAAGGCATTGGGACTAGTAAATGTTCTTCAAACCCTGTGGCTGGAAACCCTCTGGAAGGGGTTCCCACCCGCTGTTCTGTTGCTGTGGGTTTCAAATAAGCAAATGAGCAGACTCAAGACAAGGCAGTGGGTTCTCATAAAGGCAAAGTATCTTCACAGTAGAGCTCTGTCCTTCCTATTTGGGGGATGGGAAGGAGCAAATAGTCTTTCTTCTGTGAAATCACGGTGATAGGGGAAGATAGTCGTCTTTAAAAACAAATCTTCAGTCTGTAACAGGAAGAGGTTGGCAACCAGATGCACATGTCAACACTGACTTTTTTTTAAAAACCATTTATTGGTAAAGGAAATGAAGTCTGGGAACCTCCACCCTGGTGCTCTGCAGAGATGCCACAAACAATGAGGCATTTTCCACCAAACAATGAAGAATTAAACCGCCCGAGGACTCCTTTTTTGCTTTTGTCTGTTTTCTATTTTGGGTTTCCTTTGAAAGAGTGGTTTTGCTGCTTTATAAAGTTTGACGATCCCAAAGAGGCTCCCATTCCCAGGGTCTCTGTGCCCTTGTTTTTTATTATCATACCTTGGCCACTTTGTCACTCGGGCTTTTCTCCAGGTCTGGGAGTAGCTGAACCCAAGTATGCCAAGGATCCAGATGGCAGGCTCTGCCCAGCTCAGCTGGAACTTCTTGGTGGTCTGACCGTGGCCACTGCCCCCAGGCCCAAGCACTCCTTCCTGGCTGGGCCTCTCTTGCAGGGCTTTTAGCATCTTGCAAAATTACAGCATCTGAGGTATATTTTTGCCTTGCATGAAGATGGGACCCTGGCGCTGACAGTACTGCATAGTTTTACCAGGCCCGTATTTAACCTCATGCAGAGAGACCCAGTATCTTGTTCAAGGTCATACAGCAGGGAGAGGCAAGAGCCCATTCTTAGAGGTCTTTCTCCCAGCAGCACCTTCTGCGTGGGAGTTTTAGGAGCTCTGTAGTAGCTTCTCTGGGACACGAGAAAATGTTAGACCATCTCCAAGTTACATACATTATCTTAACCTGCAGACAAGTAGGCGTTATGACTTCCACTTCCCCTGTAGAAACCGAGACTCAGAGAAGTTCCATGACTTGCCCACAATCACAAGTGAACATTAAGCCAGGATCTGGGCCCACATCGCTCAGCCCAAAGCGCACCCTCTCCTTTGTGTCTGTCCCCACGCAGGTCCCGGCACACTGGGTGTTCCGCTGGCCTCTCTCTGCTCAGGGTCCTCTCTCTAGAAACAGCTTCGCTGGATGCTTGTCCTACAGGAGGAGGAAGTGCCAGGCTGCAGAGGAAGTGCAGAGCAGACCAGCAGGGCCTAGAAGAACCACATTCCCTGGAAGAGCAAGAGACAGCCAGCAGGCTACTGCAAACTGCCAGGGGAGGGAAAGAGGGCCTCCAGAAAGGGCAGGCCTAGGGGGGAAGAACTGAACAGAGACTCATGCAGGCTGTGCTACCTCATTCAACAAACCGCGCACACATACATGGTATTAATTTCTGTCCCAGTCAGCCAGAGCAAAAGTGAGACCACATCTCTACTAAAATAGAAAAATGAGCTGGACATTATGGCAGGTGCCTGTAGTCCCAGCTACTTGGGAAGCCGAGGCATGAGGATCGCTTGAGGGCAAGAGTTTGAGGTTGCTGTGAGCTATGAGGCCACAGTACTCTACCCAGAGTGACAGACTGTGACTCTGTCTCAAAGAAAAAAAAATTCTGCCTCAGGAAAAAATAAGCAATAGTGCTCTTTGTGAATGTGTGCCCGTGTGCATGTGTGTGCTTGTGCACACACACACATTGGGCTGTCCTGATCTTCCCACGAACCTCAGGGGCCCTGCTGGTGCCAATAGCAGCAGCATCACAGGCTGGGGGGCTGCTCAGAGCACCCCCTCTCTTTCACTCAGATACCCCCTTTGGCTAAGAATCCACCAGCCTCTCCTTGAACCCAGTGAAGCTAAGTCATGAATCTGGCCTGGCATCCTTGGTGGGGGTGGGGTGGGCTGGCAGGCACTGGGAATGCCAATCGTACCTGTCCCCACAGGCAAACTCCTATTCATTCTCTAGAAAGCAGATGAGGGTCACTCTCTGTGAATATGGGTCCATGGTCTAGCCGTTCATGGTGCCCCCTCTGAGTCTCCTTATCTGTCATCCCCACTGGACCACCCTCAAGAGAGCAGAGGAGTCCTTTAGTTTAACCAAAGTATCTATCACACATCAGACCCAGAAAGTATCCATTGCAGGAAGGGGGAAAAGGGCATAGTAACAGCCATCCCAGAACTGGGGCCCTCGTGTGCACTGGGTACCTTGCTAAGCACGTTACAAGCTGGAACTCATGTCATCGTTAGTGTAAGCTAATATGGGAACTGAAGCCCACAGAGATTAAGTCCCTTGTCCAAGGTCGCACAGCCAGACAGTGCTTAGCCTGGGATTAGAACCTGGGCCTGTGGATCTGCAAAGTACATGCTCTTGCACCTGGCTGTGAAGGACAGAAGATGCCTGGTGGAGGTCTGGGAGACTTATTTGATTATCTGCTGAGCATGACCAGAGAGAGAAACTTTGGGGCCGTTTCCACCAGATGCAGCATGAAGACCTCATAGGGTTAACTGGGACAACTGTCATCTGGGAAGTGAGGTGCCCCTTCTCTTCTGCTGGGGACACCTTATTTTACCAGTAGCAGCCCTCTTCATTAAGGAGCATGTCAGTATGTCAAAATAGTGCTGTCATTAACTTGTTGAACAAATACTTGCAGAGCCCTGACTGTACACTCAGAGCTAAAGCCAAAAACATGGTTCATGCCATCAAGGAGTCTAACACTAGACTAATTGTGCTTACACTTCTGACACTCTTTCCAAGACCAATTGTAGAGTATGCCTTTCTCTCCCTCTGGCTTATCACATCCTTTGAATGGTGCTGAGTGTCTAATGGCAGTAGTTAAAAAAAAAATCGTATTATGTCAATAAACATCAACAGAGAAGCAATCTGCCAGCTGGACAGCAACCAACGACAAAACTATGGCTACAGCGTGAGAAAGGCACAGGTGTGTGCGCGCATGCACGCTTGCATGTTTAAAGTTGTAGTTATTGACCAGGGATGTCAGAGTTTCAACCACATTTATAGAACAGGAAGCCTCTTAATATTGGGGATGAGACAGATGTTAACCAAATTCTTTAATTATAGATATATGCTAGTTAAGTCATTTTAAGAAATGACAGTACAGCATCCAACTGCCTCTTCTTTTAAAATTAAAGGAAGGCAGTGGGAACCCAGAAGAATGGAAAACAGGGACTCAAACATAGCAGCACAATTCGCAACAGGCAAAAGATGGAAGCCACTCAAATACCCATCAACGGATGAACGAGTGAACAAGTGAAGGTGGATACGTTCACCATAAATAGTGAACTATTTATTCGGCCGCAAATAGGCATGAAATTCAGATAAATATGTTACAAAAGGGAGGAACCTCTAAGACGTGGTGCTACATGAAAGAAGCCAGACACAAAAGGCCACGTGTGATACGAGGGTACAGAGGATCAGGCCCAATGTTTGGATTTGTTAGGTAACAAGGTAGGGATCTGCTCTCCCTGTATGTGAACTACCCAGAACAGGTCCACGCACAGAGAAGGGAGGCAAAGAGGTGGATGCCACGGACAGGGGCAAGGCCAGAATGGGAGAAAGAGCTTAACTGGATAGAAGTTTTTACTAGGGAGCAATGGAAATTTTTTGGAACTAGATGGAAGTGGTGGTTGCACAACATTGTGAATGAATGAAATGCTACTGAATGTTATGAGAATTACTTTAAAATGCTTACTTTTATGGTGTGTGAACTTTGCCTCAATAAACTGTTTTTTGAAAAAAGGAAAAACCATTTAAGGAAAGCCTCGAATTCTCCCAGTGATTTGAAGGCACCTGGGTGATGCGGGGTGAAGGGCACATGTTTATGAGTCGGGATGTTGGGGTCTGCTCATGCTCTATCATTTCCTGACCCTATGACCTAATCAGGGCAATTGCTTTTGTGCTCCCAGCCTCAGTTTCCTCCTCTGTCAAACAGGCACTTGTGAGGCTGTGTGAGGAGCCAGTGGATGCCGGATGAGAAAATGATTTTCAAAGTATGAAGCTAACATTTATTTTATTTTAATTCTAAAAACATGGATTAAATAAATAGAAGCCAATCTTCAGAATGGGAAAAGATATTCTTGCATGTTACAAATCTGACAAAGGGCTAATAACCAGAATTTACAGAGAACTCAAATTATCAACACAAAAAGAGCAAACAAGCCATCTATCTCTCAGCAAGAGACATGATCAGAACCTTCTCTGAGGAAGACAGACGAATGGCCAACAAACACATGAGAAAATACTGAGCATGACCACAGCAGATAATCATCATCCCTAATCATCATAGAAATGCAAATAAGATAATCATCTTCCCTAATCATCAGAGAAATGCAAATCAAAACCACCCTGAGATGTCACCTAACCCCAGTGAGAATAGCCCCCATCACAAAGTCCCAAAGCTGCAGATGCCGGCATGGATGTGGAGAGAGGGGAATACTTTTATACTTTTGGTGGTATTGCAAATTTCTACAGCCTCTTTGGAAAGAAGTAGGAAGAATCCTCAAAGAACTCAAAACAGACCTTCCATTTGATCCTGTAAACCCATTACTAGGAATTTACCCAGAAGAAATAAAATCATCTTATCATAAGGACATTTATACTAGATTGTTTATCACAGCTCAATTTATAATCATCAAGCTGTGGCAACAACTTAAGTGCCCATCAACCGGTGAATGGACTAATAAACTATGGTGTATATATAAACCAATGCATATATACCATGGAATACTATTCAGCCATTAAAAAGATGGAGACTTTACATCTTTTATATTAACCTGGATGGAGGAGGAACACATTCTTCTCAGTTAAGTATCACAAGAATGGAAAAGCAAGTATATAGTATACTCAATATGAAGCCAGTAGATGAACTAATACACACCTACACAAGAGAAAATCTCAATTCAAGTTAGGGGGAGAGAGAGAAAAGAGGGGGAAACAGGAGGAGGGAGGGGAATGAGTATGCTCCTACCTAATGGGCACGATGTTAGGGTCTATGGCACACTTTCTGGGTGTAGGACACAACTACAACAGGGATTTACCTAACAAATCCAAACGTTGTAGCCTAATCCTCTTTACCCTCATATTAATCTGAATAAATAAATAAATAGCAGCCAATAAAGACTGGTAAGTTAAGAAAAAAACTTTACCCTTAAGAACAACTTTTCACATTACGTTTTCTATTATTAATCTTCAAGTTTTTATATTACTTCTTATCTAAAATATGTTTTAGGGCTTTTTTTTTTTTCCATAATAAAACACCATGGCTGGCTCGGTGCCTGTAGCACTGTGGTTACGGCGCCACATACACTGAAGTTGGTGGGTTCAAACTCAGCCCGAGACAGCTAAGCAACAACGACAACTGCAACAGAAAAATAACCAGGTGTTGTGGCGGGCGCCTGTAGTTCCAGCTACTTGGGAGGCTGAGGCAAGAGAATCGCTTAAGCCCAGGAGTTGGATGTTGCTGTCAGCTGTGAAGCCACAGCACTCTACCAAGGGCAACATGGTGTGACTCAGTTCACACCAAGAAAATTGTGAAAGTTTTCACAACAACAACAAAAACACCATGGCCCTAAGGGGGAAACAAGAATTTTTCTCTGGTGTGGCAGTCAATGTGTTAATCAGATTCAACAGTAAACAGACAAGTGAACATTTACTGAGGACACATGGGCCAGTTACTGTGCTGCGTTCTTTCCAATGCGTATCTCATTTAATTCTTCTAACAAACCCATTTTACAGAGGAGGAACATGAAAGTTTCAGAAAATAAGTGGTAGAGGCAGATCTCAAGCTCAATACTGCTGCGAACCATAATACCACATTACCTTTCTCCAGAAGAGTTAGATGCATCTTGAGATAAATAAAGTGTGGACCCCCTCAAGGTTCAGGGACCTACCTCAGCTCCAGCATTAAGCAAGTCTCTGGGTCATTCCACCCCCAGTCCCACCAACCAGCCAGATCTATGACTCTGTGGCTCTTTGCTTCTCAAATGGCTTCTTCCTGATTCCTACGCACCCACTGATGTGAATTTCTCTGAAAATGAACTTAAACTTGCATCCTTTTGTTACAAAAACAGTCTCCTGTGCCAAGCACCATGCTGGGTGCTAGGGATACAAAATTGAATAAGATAATGCCCTCACTTCAGAGAACTCACAGTGGAGATAATTGGGAAAATACATGAGTGTTCTCCGGTGTTACAAACTCAGGGACAGTCATCTGTGCAGGGAATGATGGTGTCAGAGGAACTCCTAAAAAACTCAAGATGGTGTACTGTTTAGAAAGGAGACTCTTCTGGGGGGGGGAGGGAGACAGAGTCTCACTCTATCACCCTGGGTAGAGTGCTGTGGAGTCACAGCTCACAGCAACCTCCAACTCTTGGGCTTAGGTGATTCTCTTGCCTCAGCCTCCCGAGTAGCTGGGACTACAGGGGCCCGCCACAGCGCCCGGCTAATTTTTGATGCAGTTCAGCCGGGGCCGGGTTTGAACCCACAGCCCTCAGTATATGGGGTCGGCGCCCTACTCACTGAACCACAGGCTCTAATTCTACTTCTACCACAGATGAGCTGTGTGACCTTGAGAAGTCACCTAACCTCTCTGTGCCTTGTTTGTAAAACAACTATTAATAATACCTTCATCAATGGTTGCATTGAGGATTAAGCAACTGAGGACATGAGAAGCTCTGACAGCAAGGTCTGGCACACTGTAATTGCTATATAATTAGTGTTCACTTTTACTATGATCGTGATTTCTGAGTGAGTGTCAGCCTGAGACGAAATGACAGCACGAAGTTCAAGAAAGACACTTGGGGAACTGCAATAGATCCAAATAGCAAACTATTTAATAATAATAGTTTATAATCTGGGCCTGTTTTCAAGTGCAAAGTCCCTGTGGAAATACCAGTCTTGCATGAATAAGGCCAATGAGCAGTTATCACAAACCCTAGTGTGGGAACTGAGACCCAGAAGATCGTCCACAAACCCAGATCCGCTGGGAAATGAGAACATCAATTTCCAAGAAATGTCAAATTATATCCTCCTCTCAGTGCAGCTGCCAGACCCCAGGGAGTAACTTCATGTTCAAATTGCTTTCTAATCCCTTGAGATTCCATCTCCCTTCCCCATTCCCAGCCCCCATCCCCCTGCCCCCATGGTTTCCAGAGGATGTATTTAGACAGTGTCCTTCACTCCCGTGCTGCCGTGAAAAGTGAAAGCTATAGACCAGGAGGTGATCCCAGGGTCTCCTCCCTAGAAACACAGGTGCAATGAGCAAGAAGCCTGTGGTGCTTTTACCTAAGGGGATCCTGGGGAGACAGGGGCTGCTCTTTATGTTCGTGTAGGATTTCCTGGTGAATTTCCCGTCTCTCCTCCTGTACTAGGTCTGTCCATAATCACAGCTGGGCTCTGAATCCAGGTTTGGAAACACCCACCCCTAAGGCGACAAGGGCAAGGTGCTGGAGGAAGATGGTGGGGGTTTCCAATCCTTCCTCCATTTCTTCTAGCTGTGTGACCATGGTGGAGTTACTTCAGCTCTCTGAGCCTCAGGGCTTTCATTTATAAAATGAAATGATATCACTTCCCTTCTGAGGTTGTCGCAGGAACAACAAACATCCCTGTGAAGCACCTGACACAAATAAGAACTTTAAAGAACTCAAACCAAAGTTTCCTGAAGGACTTGAACAGTATTTCCTCCAGGAACCTCACCCCACCCCCACGGTCCAGCTTTCTAGGGGACTCTCCAGCTCAGAGCTCTAGAACCCAGCCAGCCGTGTGGGGTCACCTCCGTCAGGTGCTCCTTGAGCAGCTGGGGTATGTGTTTTGTCTTTCTGTCCCACTGCGGGTTCCCATGATCTGACCCCCACTTCTAGCCCACATCAGCTCTCCCCTTGTGCCCAGTGCTCCACAGGGGTGCTCAGCTGGGCCACGGAAGCTCTCTCCAACCCATTTTACAGGTGGGGAAACTGATGGTTGAGGACAGTAAGTGACTTGTCTGGGATTACCAGGCTAGAAGGCCGTGGAGCAGAGATTCAAACCCAGGTATGGGTGCCAAACGCTCTAATCCACTTCATCAGTGTTCCTAAAACCTGAGTCACTGCCACAACCTCTTTAAGATGTTTACAGTATTCACACCCACCTCATAGTATCTTCATTCATTTACTTTATTGGTATCCCACCTGTGCTATCCTTTCTTATTTTAAAAATTGTATTTATTTGTTTATTTTTTAAGGATGAAAGTTTCACTATATTGCCTAAGTTAGACTTGAACTCCTCGGCTCCAGTGATCCTCCTGCCTCAGCCTCTCAAGTAGCTGGGACTACAGGTATGTGCCATGGTACCCAGCTTATACTATACTGACTCATTTTCTTTTGAGCAACTTAAAACCAACTCATTTCTAAAACACAGCCTTGTCTTTAGAAACACTATTCAGGAAACCATGGATTTGATGTGCTAAATATAATTTATCAAACATTCATTCAGATAACTATATACCCATTAAAATAAAGAGTGTTCTCATTCGTGTGAGTTTCACCTAAAATTGTCTGTCATACCACATGCTGCCGACTGTTAATGCACTTCCTCCCTGCGCTGGAGGTGTTGAAGGAACCAGCTCGCAAAGTTATGTTTGATTTCAGTCTGCCAAAGACTTCTTGGATTATTCAACCAATGTTCCAACAAGTGTTGGAGAGAGTCTCCGGAATCAGAAAATGTTCTTGCAGCCTCAAGACAAGTTGGGCAGATTTTTACAGTGGAACAAGTGACATTAAAAGTATAACTTTCACAATTTTCTTTAAACGTCCAAGCACGTTTGAGGTTGTCTAATGCAAACACTGTAGGTGTTGTTGTTAAGCGGCTGCATTTTTGGAAGGAGCCCTGGCTTCTTGGAACCTCTCCTTCCATTCTAATGGGCCTAGCACAAGATTAGCTGAAGTTGGCTTCTTATGAATGAGGCCGGCAAATTCTTACCTCTGTAAGCCCCTTGCCCAGCACTCTGTAACCAACAAGTACTCAATAATGGTTTATGAACTACATTATGTTTGACCTGATAAAAGACAACGATGCTGTAAAAGAGTAAGGTGTACTGGATTAAATAGTGTCCCTCTCAAAATTCACGTTTACCCAGATATGACCTTATTGGGAAAGAGTCTTTGCAGAAGTAGCAGGGAGGGTGTTGAACTGGGTTAGGCTAGGCCCTAAATCCAATGCCCGTGTCTTCACAAGACAAGAGGTCACATGGAGAAAAAGACACAGAGGGAAGACAGCCTTGTGATTGAACTGATGCCCCTGCAAGTAAGGACCCCAGAGATGGCTGGCAACCAACAGAAGCTGCAAGAGGCAAGGGAGGAATCTGTCCTAGAGCCTTCCAAGGGAGCCCGGCCTTGCCAGCACCTTGATTTTGAACTTCCAGAACGGTTTTAAGAGCCCCCAGCTTGTGCAATTTGCTTCATCACCCTGAGCAAACCAATATGAAGGCTAACAGGGAATATTAGAGAAACGAGTGACTGAGCTGAGGTCCCACTATTAGTTATTTCAGATTTGGGATGAGAGCTCAGCCTCCCTGGCCCAGGTGTCACTCTCACCTTGGAAGCAATAGGAGCCTCCTTAAAACTGACAGTCAGAACCTGCCGCAGGTGTCAGCGTCCTCCCCACCAAGCCGTCCCTGGCTGATCAACACTGGGGACAACTGGAAGTAGCTTTATTTACTTATTTATTTTAATTCTATATCACCAAGAGCTGTGAAAAGTGGCCAAACAGGACACCTGCTATTAGCCACGTTCCTGTATGTTTTCTCTGGCTTTCTGGACAGATGCACACATCTGCTGCTCCCACGCAGAGCTGTCTTTTCTCTCTGCCAGGGAGCCTCAAACATCGATCAGACCCAATCTTTAAGAAAAGTGATAGGTTCGACGCCCGTGGCTCAACGGGCTAAGGCGTCAGCCACGTACCCCTGAGCTGGCGGGTTCGAATCTAGCCTGGGCCCGCCAAACAACAATGATGGCAGCAACCAAAAAATGGCCAGGCGTTGTAGCGGGCGCCTGTAGTCCCAGCTACTTGGGAGGCGGAGGCAAGAGACTCGCTTGAGCCCAGGAATTGGAGGTTGCTGTGAGCTGTGATGGCACGGCACTCTATCCAGGGTGACAGCTTGAGGCTCTGTCTCAAAAAAAAAAAAAAGTCATTATCTGGACCCCATTATTGGCAGCATACTTAATTTGAGACACTTTTTTACGAGGATTTGCATAGATAATCCTCTCTGGAGGCACCCTGAGACTTTGCACCAATTGTATTTCAGTCTTGCTAGCACAGTAAAATCCTGTCACAGTGGCAGCGAGATCGTCATAATGGCTCTACTGTCATTACATTTGACTGCATAAAAGGGAGTGACATGAGGAAGAGCTTTTAGCCATCTTCAGTGTTTCTTCAGAACATCTTTGAGGTCTACTACACAGAAGGCATCCTTATCATCAGAAGAGGAAACTTCATTGATTTTTTCATCCAGAATGTCCTTGGCAGTAAAACCTTCATCAAGCAAGTGGCAGTCAAACTCTTCATTACTAGTGTTGTTCATGGTTTCTTGATGTTTTTTTTAAAAACTAAGAGACAGAATTTAACGAAATACTTCCAGCTTCTCGCAAAGGCAATTCTCCAGGAATTCTGAATCCCACTGCGTGTGTCCTCCAAACAACAGTAGAAACAGTCTTAGAGCATCTGGGTGCCACAGACCAGCCCCCATGGAGAAGCCAGAAAGCCGGAGCTGCAAGAGCAATCACAGCCCCTGCCGCACTCTGCAGTGCCTGGCTCCTGCCTACAAGACTCGCTGGCCCGAGGCGGTGCTGGAGGCCGGGGCAGCGACTTCAGGGACTGACCTCTACATTTTCAATGTTAATAGAAAATGGATTAAGGAAAAGCTGTATGTCCTGTTCATGGAGATAAAGCTCTTTAAATCTAAATTGGAACTCCTTTTGCAACTTTTCTAGTGAATCCACACATTTTGTTTGGGAATGCAATCAATGGTTTTTCCGCTAACAAATTTTGTGGCCTGAGATGAGTCCTCAGCTAAACAGGGCAGGCAGTGGAGGCAAAAACACCCGGCGGGCCAGATAAACGTCCTCCGTGGGCTGCATGTGACCTGCAGACCATAGTTTGAGGACCCCTGGGAAAGGGTATTTGCATATTTTGAATCAGACTAAGCTTGATAATTAGGATCTATAGAGAACTCAAATTAATCCACATGAAATAAAGCCAGCAATCCCATATATTGATGGGCAAGAGACATGAATAGAACCTTCTCTAAAGAAGACAGACGAATGGCTAGCAAACATATGAAAAAATGCTCATTGTCCTTAATTTTTAGAGAAATGCAAATGAAAACCACCCTGTGATAACGTTTAACCCCAGCAAGAATGGCCCACATCACAAAATCTCAAAACTGCAGATGCTGGCATGGATGTGGAGAGAAAAGAACACTTTTACACTGCTGGAGGGATTGCAAACTAATACAACCTTTTTGGAAGGTGTAGAGAGTGGGTTGTGACATGGCAGAGCCCTCACAGCCTAGGGAACATTCAGAGAATAAACCCCCAACTGCTTCTCCTCTGTTCCCGAAACAGCCATTTTCCTTTCTTCATGTTCCCTCTGCCAGAAGTCACATAGCCCTTTCTTTCTGTAGTTAACTATACAGAGATCCTTGAGTTCTTTCCCTTCTTTCTCCTTGTCATATGCTAACAAAGTTGAATAGTAACCACTAAGTCACATAGTTTTTCCTTTGTTCTGTCAACTATGCTGAGATACTTGTAATCTTACCCTTCTTACTTCTTGACATATGTTAATGAAGTTGGGCAGAAACAAGATGGTTTGACTTTATTAAAGTCATTTACATTTTCATATTGTACTGTAAAACCAAAACTATGTCTTTTGTTTATGGTACTTCCCTATTTTGTCTATGTTACTCCCCCCTGGACAACCCTGTAAAGATTCCATAAAATAAAGCTAGTTTTGTGCTTTGGTGCTGGCTGTAGCCATCAGCTCAGTCAGATTCCATCCTTTGCTTCTGTCTCTTCTCTTATGCTGATTTTCCTCACTCCGCACCAATTCCACTCTGGTTCACAGCCCTTCCTGCGCAGGTTTGTGACAGGAAGGAACGCAAGCTAGACCTCCCATTTGATTCTGTAATTCCATTACTGGGCATCTACCCAGAAGGAAAACAATCCTTTTATCATAAGGACACATGCGCTAGATTGTTTATGGCAGCTCAATTTACAATTGCCAAAATGTGGAAACAGCCTAAATGCCCATGAACCCAGGAATGGATTAACAAGCTGTGGTATGTGTATACCATGGAATACTACTATTCAGCCATTAAAAAGATGGAGACTTTACATCCTTTGTATTAATCTGGGATGAAAGTGGAACACATTCTTCGTAAAGCATCCCAAGAATGGAGTAGCATGAACCCTATGTATTCAATTTTGATATAAGGACAAGTAATGACCTAGTACATGGTGGGGGTGGTGGGGGGAAGGGGAGAGCAGAGAGAGAAGGAGGGGTGTGGGGGAAAGGAAGGGCAGAGAGAGGGAAGGAGGGAGAGGGATGGGAGAAGGAAAAGCAGAGAGAGGGAAGGTGGGAGGGGTGTGGGGGTCTTGGTATGTGACATACCTTTTGGGGGCAAGACACGTGTATAAGAGGGACCTTACCTAACAGATGCAATCAGGGTAACCTGGTTTCTTGTCAATGAATCCCCAACAATAAAACAAAAATAATAATAAAATGCCCATTTTATATAGCCATGCTACTGTTGATGAATATTAGTGTCTAATTTTTAGCTATTTATAATAACCCTTATTATAAACATTTAAATATTCATTTTTTTGTATACATTTGGGCATATGCCTAGGAGTCATATGAATCACAGAGTAGGCATAAGTTCAACTTTAGTAGCTCATGCAAACTGTTTTCCAAAGTGATCCTACCAATTTATACTCCCACCAGCAATGGATGAGGGTTGATCAGCATCTTTGCCAGGTAGCACTTGGTACTGAAAAAATCTTTTCTGTTTCAGTCATTGTGTTGGGTGTGTAGTATATCTTGTTACATATTTATTTATTTAAAATTTTCATTTCTCTGATGACTAGTGAGATTGAGCACCTTTTTTTATGTTTACGTTTTACATGTATACCATTTTGATATACTCTTGTGAAATGTCTCTTGTCTTTTTCTATTGGTTCTTGTACTTTCTTTATATTGGTTTTGGAGAAGGTTTTTATGTATATTAGCTCTTGTTTGATGAGATATGTTGTGTTCCACTTTAATAGCATGTTTTCCTTTTCTTAATGGTGACTTTTGATGAACCAAACTTCTTAATTTTAAGATAAATGTTTAGCGTTGGCTGCGTCTTGTAATAATGGCATACCTATCTATTATATAGCTTTTCTTTAATGTCTGTGTGTTCCATTATTTCTTCTATGATTTCTTTGTGCCATGAATTATTTAGAACTATATTTCCTATGTTCTAACATTATTGCATTACAATCAGAAATATTCTGATTTCAATAATTTGAAATTTAAGACTTCTCTCTGACCTAATATATGGTAAATTTTTGTAAATATTCTCCAAGTACTATGAAAAAAAGATGTTTCTATAATTGTTGGGTTAGGTATTTTACATCTGCTCTTTGGATTAAGCTTTTTAATCATGTTGTTCAAATCTATACCCTGTATCAATACCTATCAATTGATTTTATCATTACATTCTGACAACTATATATTAAAATCACCTAATATATGGATTCCTCTATTTATTTCTTATAGTTCTATCAATTTTTGCATTATATATTTTGAGATTATATTAGGTACTTATATATATACTAATTTTAAATTATCATAGCTTTTGGATAAATTAAACCTTTTAGTTCTATAATAACACTTTATCCTTGGAAATGTTTCTCTTTTCAAGTCTATTGTCTGATGCTAAAGGAACTACACAGGTTGAGTATTCCTTATACAAAATTCTTGGGACTAAAAGTGTTTTGGATTTTGTAATATTGGCACTATA
>CAUYON010069177.1:0-40006 GCA_963573935.1 Arctocebus calabarensis
TGTGCCTAAGTCTACAGTTCTTTGGGTATTCCATGCATATTGTTTGATCCCAGTTGCCCCTTGCACCCATGATTTTTGGGTGCTCAGGGGGCCTTGTGAGTGTAGAAGCACTGAATGTTGTGCCCCTGTGTCTACTACAAAATCAATTGGGATCCCTTCCACTTTCAGGGTTACCCGGGGCTCGGGGAGGGGGTTCGAGCCCTGACCTCCCTAGTCCTCAAGACCGCTGAGTTCTAAGACTGAGGCCTGTGCCTTGGATCTTGGACTTCTTGGAGGCTTCTTGGGGCATTCTCGAGCCCAATGCTCTAATTCCCTGCAATAAGCACATTGGTCATTTCTAAGGTGGGGTCTTTCGTTTCCTGAAATTCCTTGTTGATTAGCTGCCGCTAGATGGTGGAGGCGTCTTTCTCTTTCTTTAGGCTCTTTGACCTTATTAGCAAGGAGGACCTTGGCTAATTCCTGAGTTTGTCTCCGGGCTACTTTGACCTGTTTCTCCTCTGCAGTTTCCCTGTTGTTGTACACCTTCTCGGCCGCCTCTAATACGTCCTGAAGGGGCTTCTCTCCTAGTCTATCTAGTCTCTGAGAGTTTATGCCTAATATCTGGAGCTGAGTGATTAACAAAAAACATTATTACCACTGCCCGATTTTCCTCAGCTTCTGGATCTAAGGGAGTATAGGTATGGAAAGCCTCTATTATTCTTTCTAAAAAGGCAGCAGGGGACTCAGACTTCTCCTGCTGCACATTCCCTACCTTAGCCAAATTGGTGGCCTTCTGGGCCGCTTTTCGGAGGCCCCCTAACAGAGTCTGGCGGTAGATCCGAAGCCACTCCTTACCTTCTGCTGTATTGAAGTCCCAAGCAGGGCGGTTAAGGGGAAAGGTAGAATTTATGAGGGCTTGATTGGTGGTGGGTAGGCCATCCGGCCCAAGGACCACCTTCCTGGCTGCTGTCAAAATCTGGTTCCTCTCTTCAGTTGTAAAAAGAACCTGCAAAAGCTGGTGGCAATCATCCCAGGTGGGCTGATGAATCACCATAACCGAATCAAGGAAATCTATGAGGGCTGAGGGTTTCTCCAAAAACTTGGGGTTCTGCATCTTCCAGTTATACAGGTAGCTTGTCGCAAATGGCCAGTATTGGAAGGGGAGTTCCCCATCTGGGTCAGGGGGCCCTGCCACGTGCAAGGGAAGGACGGTAGAATCAGGTTGTAGGTCTCTCTGAGCTCGGCGGTGGGTGGGGGGGCTGACTACCGAGGGTCCCCTTGCTTCCGCTGCTTCACTCCCCTCATCGGAAGTTTTCACCTGGTAAGGAGGTGGGTGAGTCTGAGGGAATAAAAGTTTGGGGGAGGTGCTATCCTGTAGGACGGGTGGGGCAGGGGATGAAGGCTTCTTTGGTTCCTTGGATTGTAGGGCTAAAACAAGGGGGGTTGCCTCGGGGTTGCCTCGGCAGGAGAGGCTTCAGCCACTTCAAGGGGGCCTCGAGCAGGTCCTGCCAGGCAATGATGTATGGAATCTGGTCCGGGTGCCCTGTGTCTTGGCAGTAGACAATGTTTCTGACCTGCAAAATAATAGGTAAGTGAAAGGTGCCCTCCGGTGGCCACCCGACATTAAAGGCTGGCCACTTGTTGCGGCAGAAGACGAGTAATCCGCTGCGGCTTACATTGAATGCATAGTTCTGAGCTTTTTCCTTAAAATCCTGAAAATGGGAAAAGGTTAGGGTTAAAGGAGTCGCTTGCGCTTGTCCCATTTCTTCCCACTATAATAACCCACAAACGAAACAAACAGACAAAAGCACACTGATAAACAAACACATGCAGCCGCGCCGAGTTTGGGAAGGAAAGTCAAAATGCGAACATGGTGCCTGAGCGCTAGGCAGTGGGTGCGACCCACCAAAATCCTCAATGAGAAGACAAAAATCCCCATCCCGGGGATTCAAATCTGGGTTTTCCACGTCCGAGTTACTCATTCCGGGTGTCCCCCGCCCTTGTGTGGGATCAGGGATTCCACATCCTGTTCCCCCTACTGGCCCAAATTGGAACAACAAGCAAGACAGGAGAGAACAAAGAGAACAAAGGCCGGCAAGGGACAACTCACCCGCAGAGCGTGGGTTTGAGGTCTTCAACAGGGGGAAATCTCCAACGAGCTCCCAAATATTGTGCCCGAATTTCGGGGTGCCCCCAGAAGAAACTCACACCAGGCCGCACTGATGCAAAAACAAAGGGTGGAATTTATTACAAGCTTAAGCTCGGATGTTCAGCCCCGCCTAAATGGCGGGTGGATCTGAATGGCCCCGAGGGGTGGGGCTGAGGTATTTTTATAGTGTACCCGAAAGGAAGTTGGGAGGGGGGAATGTGATAAGGAGAGTGGGATAAGGGAAAGGTGGAACAAGGATGAGTCCAGGTGTCTCTCCACTTGCTGATTGGATACCTTGGGGGTGCCAGGAACAGGTGGGTGGTCGCTAAGCAGGAAGTGGCTGGTACTGATTAACCAGTGGGGGTGGTCAGGGGAACTGGTGCCTGGAGCCAAGTTACAAAACTAACATTTACACCGCAAATTACACAGCAACCTGTAAAATGGAGTCCGTTAACAAAATGGCGTCACATGGGCCCTTTCACAATATCCTGACAGCCAAGGAAAATAATAATTAGATCAATTAATGGATTAGTGTTTAATTATTTATTATTTTCCATGAGGAAACCACACTAAAATGGTTGCTTTCGAAAAAAGCTCTCATGAAAAAATCTCAACACTTTTCTACATACTTGATTGAAAAGCCTTAAAAAAAAACAGATATATCTTTAAATTGATAACTTTTTACAATTGAAACTTTTGTAAAATTTAAATTTAGAAAATTTAATACTCTCTTTTGGAATATTTGAACATTCAATTCATGTTAGCTATTTCTACACATTGAACTTTATATGAACTTAATAAATTTTGCAGTAGTTCTCTGAGAACTTTATATGAACTTAAATTTTGCAGTAGCCCCCTGAGTAGGCATTATTACTAGTAGCCCCCTGAGTAGGTATTATTACTAGTTAGCCCCCCTGAGTAGACATGATTACTAGTAGCCCCCTGAGTAGGCAGGATTACTAGTAGCCCCTGGGTAGGTTTAATTACTAGTAGCCCCCTGAGTGGGCATTATTACTAGTAGCCCCGAGTAGGTATGATTACTAGTAGCCACCTGAGTAGGCATAATTATTAGTAGCCCCCGGAGTAGGCATGATTACTAGTAGCCCCCTGAATAGATATGATTACTAGTAGCCCCCTGAGTATGCATTGTTACTAGTAGCCCCCTGAGGAGATATGATTACTAGTAGCCCCCTGAGGAGGTATGGTTACTAGTAGCCCCATGAATAAGCATTATTACTAGTAGCCCCCTGAGTAGGTGGTATTACCACCCCACTTTACAGATGAGGTTCTAAGGTAGAGCGAGATTAATAACTTGCCATAGGTCATACAGCCAGCTAATGGCCATGCCAGGAATCGGGCCTGCCATTTTGCTGGACTGCCATGCATACCATTTTTTTTTAATATTAAAAAAAAATTCTTTTCGCGGAAGATGTGGTCTCAGGTTTGGTTGGAGGCACGCTGTGCTAGGTTCTCCTCCTGACTCACTGCTGTTTGCTCTAGCCAAGGAACAAGTCAGTCAGGAAGCGGCAGGGCAGCCTGGGCTTTTAAAGATACTGTGCCAGAGGTGGCAGTTCACTGGATTAGAATTACTCTCACCAGCCTCAACATAAAGTCCTTGGAAAAGGGGTGTACTGACTTGATCAGAGGCACAAAGGAGAATCTTTTTTTTTTTTGAGACAGAACCTCAAGCTGTCACCCTGGATAGAGTGCTGTGGCATCACAGCTCACAGCAACCTTCAACTCCTTGGGCTCAAGTGATTCCCCTGCCTCCACCTCCCATGTAGCTGCGACTACAGGCGCCCCCCACAACGCCCAGATAGTTTTTGGTTGCAGCCGTCATTGTTGTTTGGTGGGCCCGGAATGGATTCAAACCTGCCAGCTCAGGTGTATGTGGCTGGCACCTTAGCCCCTTGAGCCACAGGCGCTGAGCCTTTCATTGTTTTGTATGTGAGACAGAATGTTACTCTGTCACTCTGGGTAGAGTGACGTGGTGTCATAGTGTTGCAGGAAGACGAGGTCCAACGAAGAGAAAGAGCCCCCAAACACCGTGTTGATAAGAGGAAGGGCTTTATTTTAGCCTACAGAGCAAATGGCATAGAATTAAAAATGGCTGAGCTCCCCAACTGGCTTGATCTTTCCCTTTTTATCTCCAGTCAAAAAGTTCAGTCTATGAGTACCTTTCTCTTTGGTCAGTTTGAATCAAGTGGGAGAATCTGTTCCAGCCCCCACAGAACTATAGGATTTCACAGAGGCAGAAATTTCCAGCAAGTTGTCTACAAACTCCTAAGAGCTGAGTCACCATGGAGAGGACCCTGCAGGTGTATCCTTGGGGTCTCCTTGAGAAGACCTCTGTTCTCCTAGACCTCATCCTTCCCCAGTATCCTCTCTCAATAGCTCACAAAACCCTCAAACTCCTGAGCTCAAGTGATCCTCTTGCCTACAGGCACATACCAGGGCACCTTTGTAGTTTTTCTATTTTTAATAGAGATGGGGCCTTGCTCTTGCTCAGGGTGGTCTGACCTCAAGCAGTCCTCCAGCCTGAGCCTTCTAGAGTTCTAAGATTATAGGCAGGAGCCACTGTACCCGGCCAGAAAGCATAGATCTGATGAAAAGTTTCCCTGGCAAAGAAGGAGACTTGGTCATGATTTGCATTGTTTATCTTGTTTCTTTAGGAAATCTACAATCTGAGGTAATGGAAATGTATGTTTAGATCACTTTTCTATCTAGACTAAAATGGAAGACCAAATTTTTCTTAGGGGTAGGAAAGTAGTAAATTGAATAGAGAAAACTACTAATAATTCATCTCCTTTGGAGGATGCACAGTTTTTCTAAAATGAATTAATTTTCAGTGAAATCTTCTTCTTCTGTAATTTCTGTCCTGGTTATTGGTCTCATCATTTACCAAAGTATCATAGTCACACACTGGGATTTCTGCTGGATTTCCCATCTCTTTTGCTAACCTCCTATTTGGTCACTAAATCTTTTGATAACACTTAAATATCTTTTTTTTTGTAGAGACAGTCTCACTTTGTCACCCTCGGTAGAATGCGGTGGCATCACACAGCTCACAGCAACCTCTAACTCCTGGGCTTAGGCAATTCTCTTGTCTCAGCCTCCCGAGTAGCTGGGACTACAGGCGCCCACCATAATGTCTGGCTGTTTTTCTGTTTTTGTAGTTCGGCCAAGGCGGGGTTTGAACCCGCCACCTTCAGTATATGGGGCTGGCGCCCTACTTGATGAGCCACAGGCACCACCCCTCACACTTAAATGTCTTTTTGCCCACTCAGTTCTCTTTCCAGTGGTACAAGGTCTTGGTGCCTTTTACTGGGATTGCTAATAAACTAATTGGCCTGCTTGTCACTTGTCTTGCTTCTTTAACAATTCTTCTTCATAATTTTCTTAACAATTAAGAATTCTTTATAATATTTCCATATGCAAATATCATATTACTGTCCCGTTTTACTGACTCCAAATTATCCAAATTCTTCAGCATGGCCTACATGACCTTCTTTGGGTAGCCCTTATTTTTGGAAGGTTAAAACCTTTTTTCTCATCTTGCATTGACAATTTATGCCAGGTGTAACCTTTTCTGACACACCCAAAAAGGAAGGAGAGCACTCTTCCCTGAATGGGCTTTTCTTACCTATCTGATGGTATTCCTGTTAGAGGCACCAGACTTATATTTGTTTGATTGTTACTGGCAGCCCTTGGCACTGTGCACAGTGGTGGGATCCAGCCATTGGCTTAGAGTTTTCAGCTCTTCTTCCAGAGCCCCATAGTGCAGTCTTTATTTAGCATGGTGAATTATTTGGCAACATTGGGAGGCCAAGGCAGGAGGATCTCTTGACCTCAGGAGTTTGAATGAGCAAGAATGGGACCCAATCTCTACTTAAAAAAAAAAAAAAAAGTAATTTCTTGTGTTTTTTTTTTTTTTTTTTTCAGTGGTTAGGGCACCAGGCACATACACCGAAGTTGATGAGTTCAAACCTAGCCCTGGCCAGCTAACCAACAATGACAACTGTAACAAGAAAATAGCCTGGTGTTGTGGCGGGTGTCTATAGTCCCAGCTACTTGTGAGGCTGAGGCAAGAGAATTGCTTAAGCCCAAGAGTTCGAGGTTGCTGTGATGCTAGGGCACTCTACCAAGGGCGATATAGTGAGACTATGTCTCAAAAAAAAAAAAAAAAAGTATATGGATTTAAGTGGTTCAATTAACAAAAAAAATATTTCTCATAACCAACTCACTTATTTGACAAAGACTTATTGGTGGCTTGTAGAGTTTACAGACATCAGGAAAAGACTAACAGTATCTCTTCTCAGAATTTCGATACTGATAGGGACAGAGTTCTGAAGGGGACAGCCATACAAACAAAATGAATTTTAAGAGGAACAGTGATAGGAACAGTGATAAATGCTTTGAAGAGAATAAAATAGGGTGACGGGATAGCAACTGGTGTGTTACCTTAGACAAGATCCCCAAGAGTCTCTGAAAGGGTAACATTTAAATCGAGATCTGACTATTTTTAGAGAAGGGGTCTTGCTCGATTACAGGTGTGAGCCGTGGCTCTCCTGTAGACCCAGCTACTTGGGAGGCTGAGACAAGGGAATTGCTTGAGCCCAAGAGTTTGAGGTTGCTGTGAGCCAAGGCACTCTACCAAGGGCAACAGCTTGAGACTTTGTCTCAAAAACAAACAAACAAACAAACAACAACAAAGAAAACTTGAGATGTAAGAAACAAGAAAGACTCACAAGGGGACAGCAAAAGCAGAGCTTGGAAGACTGGGCAAGCTTATGGATACCGGGCCAGAAAGAAAGCCAATGTTGCAGGAGCCCAGTGGGCCAATAAAAGGGGCATGAGAATCAGACGGCACTCCAGCCTTGCTGGGCCTCATTCACCAGGATGAGGAGTTGGGGATTTGTTTTAAGAGGGAAGCTTTGGGAAATTTACAGCAGGGAATGAATTGATAGAGTTTATGTTTTAAAATGGTGACTGTGGAAGCTTTGTGGGAGAGGCTGGATTGAGGTGTGAGAACAAAGGCAGGGAGACTGTTGGGGTGGAGTAGGGGAGGGGATGTTGTGTTCAACTGGACTTGGTGGTTGGAGCAGAGATGACGTGAGTAGATTTACATCTATTTTGAATTCAATGTGGGAAGTGAAAGAGAGGACTGAATCATGTAAATTTTTACTTTTTTTTTTTTTTTTTTACTTCTACAGAGCTGTTATTGAGATGAGGAGGAAGGGAGGAGAGGTGAGGAGTTCACTTTTGGTGTTGTCAATTTGAGGTACCTAATGACACAGCCAGGAGGAGATATGAAAAATGGGTAGTAGGGAGGTAGCGCCCGTAGCTCAGTGAGTAGGGCGCTGGCTACATACAACCAGGCTGGTGGGTTCGAACCCGGCCTGGGCCAACTAAACAACAATGACAACTGCAACAAAAAATAGCGGGGCATTGTGGTGGGCGCCCATAATCCCAGCTACTTGGGGGGTTGAGGCAAGAGAATCGCGTAAGCCCAAGAGTTTGAGATTGCTGTGAGCTGTGACATAGTGAGACTCTGTCTCAAAAAAAAAAAAAAAAAACCCATAGATAGTAACCCCGTAGGGTGGGGTGACCTGATATAACTGAGTATCCATCCCAGAGCACACTACCTTTGTCAGTAAAAGGAGAAGGAGCAGTAGGGCACTAAGAACTATCAAAGTGACAGCAGAGACAAACTGGGGTGTCTCAGGCCTATCAGAATGTGTTCACAGGAGTCTAGTTCTGGGTAAAGATTTCAAGATTGGCAATATCACATGTTTAGAGTGAAAGAAGTCAAGGGAGAGAACATCAGAGACGATCCTGTTCTTCCCCCTCTAGAGCAACATAAGGGTCATTGGTGATAATGAAGGTATGAGACAGCTTTTGAAGGGGTGGGGGTGGCAGCCAGAGTGAGAGGGCTCATGAGAGCGTATGAGACAAAGAGAGGAGAAAAGTGGAAATAGAAGGTATGACCACCTCTTGCAAGAAAAAGAAAAAAAATCTGAAGTATGCAATGTATGTTATACACAGCAAAATGACTATTACAATCGAGCAAATTAGCATGTCTTGTCACTCAGGTACTTTTTTTCAGTAATAACACTTGAAATCTATTCTTGGAGCAAATGTCCCAGTGTACAGTGTAATTCTATTAACTATAGTCTTTATGCTCTGTATTAGATCTCCAGAGTTATTCTTGTTAACTCCTTAAAGAGGTTTTGTCATGGAGAGGGATGTAGGTACAAATAAGTAGAACCGTATAAAAGACGGTTGCCTCTCCTACGGGCTGGAAAGGAAGTGCCAATAGAAGGTCTTGTTTTCCAGGGGCGTCCAACCTGTGCCTTGCAGGTGGCATGTTGATTTCGTGAGGATTTTTTTTTTGCTTATTTGTGATCTTGGATTTCACAAAAAGTATGCTTGGGTGTTTGTTTTGCTACGTAGCTTTCCTCAGTGTTTGTGATTTAAAGTGTGGCCAAGACAACTCTCATTCGTTCAGTGGGTGGCAGAGGAAAAAAAAGTTAGGTACTGCTATAGGGTTGTGTAGCAGAGTCAATATTGTGCATTTGGAAGTAATGGAGCTGAATTTTGCACCAGAGTTTCTGTTGCGCCTATTTTTTTTTTACTGTTTGCATTTGATTTTGAGTGTCCTGGAAAAATCTGATTTGTTACAAAGATGCACTTTGCTTTATAAGAGGACTAGATTATAAAATCTAGCCTTTTGGATTCTGTTCTTTTCCTATCAGGGCCTGTATGGTAGAAGTGAAGGCGTGACGCTCAAGTACTGGCTTCCATCGGCTGCACTGAGGTTACCTTGGTAGAAAATGGTGTTTGCCCAGGACCGATGAGGAGAAATCTTAGGGCATCTGCCAAGAAATTTGTTTCCCTTTTCTTTATACAAAATTAAATGCCCCCTCTTTCCTCTGAATTTTATTTTCATATGCTCAGCTTTCCTTAGATTATCATCCTATAAATAATTTCAAAGTTTTTCTTTAATATCACACAGATGTACTTCTTAACATTAAAATCAAATGATGAATGAAATTGATCTAATGAGATGTTGCCTAAACATTAAAAAATATTTTATATAGTTTGAGAATTTGCAAGCATTTATAACTTTATAAAGGAGAAAAAATAAGATTTTCCAGTTTTAAATTATTTGATAAGGATCTGCTTTGTAAAATCACTGTATAAGACACATTCTCTGTAGAAAAAGGGCCTGGGAAAATGTTACGTGATCATTCCCGGAATGATTTTGTAAGACCAGTAAATTCCTTCTTTTACATATTTGCCAGAAGTAAGAAGTGCCTGGAGCAAACACACACACACCATAAACAGGAGAGTTAGTAATAGAACAGGACACTTGGTTTAGCATTCTCCAAAAGTCAATAGCTAAAGGAACGGTGCTCTTTCATAGAGGCTTTCTGGAAGAGTTGTAAGTATATATAATTTGTAAAACTTTTAAAATAATTTATCACTTTCTAGTCTTTGGCTTTTTAAATGTCCAATATTTTCCTCTGAACTATTACTCAAACGTTTTAATGTGTCTGGGACTGTTTCCTAGCATTTTTGTAGCAATAGCTAAATAACTTATGGGTTTTGTGAATTAATGCTTTGGAGAGCAAATTATATAATTATTATTCTTGACACATTAAACGTATGTGCAATTATGTAATTTATTCTTGTTAGGGAAGGAAAATAGTTTAAATGTAATACTTCAGTAAAGTCTGTGTCTATAAAATTAGTTACTGTTCATTATACTGTTCATTATATTTCAAGCCTTATGATAAAGTTCCTTTCAAATTACGGTGAACATTTCCGTAAACAGTGTGAAAAATTACACTTGTCTAGGGCTTTATCTTTCACAAAGAATAATACTTTTTTAATGCTCACAAGAACTGTATAAGGCAGACTTTGTATGTTTTCTTCATTCAACTTCAGCAAATAACTGAACTGAGATTCAGAGGCATTTAGTTACTTGATAGACAAGTTCAAACTGGAATTAAGGATTTCAGTTCCTAGGTTGACCCTTTTCCCCTTTTACTGTCCTGACTTGGGCTGCTGTATTAACAACCCTCTAAGTTGTGAATAAAAGTTGCAGTTGCCAAATTTACCTAAATTGAGATTAAAAAAAAAAACAACAAAACAACCATAGCTCATGAATCTTCAAGCAAACCTTAAGTTTAATATTAACTCTGGCCGTATGACCCTTGGATAAGAAGGTTGCTTTTGGAAATTCTGAGACGGCTGGTACAGGACTACATAAGACTTTGCTGAACTAACTGAGGAGTACAGCCTGACTTATCTCCTTGCTGACAGTACTGTGCTTTCTGTACAGTGTGTGTGCTAAAACATCCTTCTTTATGTAAGGACCACATCAGTTCCACCCCTTCAATAGATGACTGATATGTAATATTAGATGAATATGAAAATGAGTCCTTTTATGCACACTAAAATTTTTGTGTAGAATGACGGTGGATGGTCCAAATACTGCCTTTAATTGAAATTGCGAATGGTTAGTGATGAATGGGGACTTAAGAAAAGGAGCTAACATTGCCTTGTGGTTTAAAGTATTTCAGATAGCTGATTAGTATTTAAAGAAGTCTTCCTAGAAGTGATAAGATTATAAAAACCTTATAGAATGAAGGTGAAGTAATGATTCTTTGTACTTAGGTGAGATTTCAAACGTTCAAATTATAAATCCGTTTGCTATTATAAAATATATCTAAAGTCTGGAAAATAATTAGTAGACTCAGTGGAGATATATATATATATATATATATTTTTTTTTTTGCAGTTTTTGGCCAGGGCTGGGTTTAAACCCACCACCTCCGGCATATGGGGCTGGTGCCCTACCCCTTTGAGCCACAGGTGCCGCCCAGTGGTTATATATTTTAAAACAAGGGCTATATTTCAAATATCCTTGTAGAAATCTGACCTACATAATTTGAATGTAAATTTCCCATAAAATAAATGTATGAGATTTATAGTTTTCAAATTTTGCTCACAAATTTGATCATATTTAAGGCCCACATAAACCAAGCTAGCCCAAACTGCAATCTCACCACGTTTTATTGTGAAGATAATAATGATAGTAATCTAGTTACTATCTGTCACTGGTTAACTGCTGCTCAGCACACACTGAGGATTAACAACTAAACAAATCTACTTACTCATGTAGGCCGTGAGGTCAGATAGTTTGGACTATAAATAGGCAAACTTTATGATGTCATTAGTAAGGAAGAGGAGAATGTACCTCTGGGGTGTCTTGTTTACTCCCACAAAGCATATGTTCTTTAGAAAGTAAATTACTGAGCCATCTGGGATAAGGAAAAAAAACAAGGTGAGTAATAAAGCTGTTTAACACCAACTCCTTACACAATCAATATTAAGAGTATAATCATATTTCAATTTCATGTTTGAAATTATTTATTAACCTTTAGAATTAAATTTGGGTGACTTTTCTATGGAATTTTGAAGTTGTATTGCTACAACTTTGAGTGGTGTGGTTAGATGCCTTCCTGTCACTATTTAACATAGTCAAAGGAAAGTGGGTGATAATTCACATCTTTGTGTCCGTAAACCATGTAGATGGGAATGTACAATTAGAAACTCTTTCTTTATAGATAGGTCTCAGCCTTTTTACAATGCTCTGCTTGGTACTTGATGCCTTTTTGTTTTTTAACCTCAGCCGGTTGTCACTTATGTCATAGAACTTCCACATCTATCTTCCACTTATGATTTTTTGTTGGGGTAATTGTGTGGTTAAAGATTTTCACTTTTTGCAAGAATCCACATAATTCTAGTTTATTTTTATATTTTATCTAAGAAAAATTTGTCTAGTTTATTTTTATATTTTGTCTAATCACCACGCTCTAGTGCCTGAGTTGAAACAAAGTATAGGTTTTTGTTTTTGTTTATTTGTTTTGAGACAGAGTTTCAAGCTGTCACCCTGGGTAGAGCGCTTGTAGAATCTTAGCTCACAGCAACCTCCAACTCTTGGGCTCAAGCTATCTTCTTGCCTCGGTTTTTCTATCTTTAGTAGAGACGGGGTCTTGCTTTTGCTCAGGCTGGTCTTGAACTCATGAGCTCAAGCTATCCACCCCCCTTGGCCTCCCAGAGTGCAAGTATAGTTTTTTTTTTTTTTTTATCCAAAGAGAAACTCTAGATAACAATGTAATCCTGTTGTTAAAACAACAAAAAATGTGAGTGGAATATGAAATTGATTGCTGATGACATGTATTTTTTTGTTTGTTTTATTTACTTTGTTAATGATAATTTTTCAGTCATACTGAGATAGAAAAAAAGATTGTTGCTCAAAGTTATCTTTAAATTCTTAAAGAACACAAAAATTGTAGATATGAAATTCATGAAAAGCAATAATCTCTCAAAGAGAAATAGGATACAATATTAGTTTTGCTTGTGAGATAACGTTTTTACTTTTTCTGTTTTTTCATAAGAAAAGTAGTAAAAGAAAATATGGTGAGAGCAATGTGAATGCAGATTTTGAAAATTTGAAGATAAAATGTAGAATGTAATGATCTCTGAGATCATAACAATAAATGTATCTAATTCATTTTTATTTTAGGATCAAAAAATGAATTTTGATTTAGCTCCTATACGTTAGCATTCATAATAATTGGACGACACCTATTATAACAGAATTCTTGTGCTAAAGAAATTTTTTTAAATAACTTTGGTGTGTAAGAGCTATTTTTTTGTTATTGTTGCAGGTTTTTTTTTTTTTGGCTGGAGCTGGGTTTGAACCCGCCACCTCCGGCAAATGGGGCCGGCGCCCTACTCCTTTGAGTCACAGGCACCGCCCAAGTAAGCTGTTTTTGAACAACCTTTTCTAAACCTTTGAGCTGTATTGACCACCACTGCTATTTGGCATGTTGTTCAATGCCTTTCTTTCTGGATCCACCTATTTCCTCAGGGAAAGTTTTGTATAAATGAGACTACTGTATATTTCTTCGTCATTTCCTCTTCTTGTTTATAGGGAGAAAGTATTGCAATGATTTTACTTTATTTATACATGACATTAGCTACCTTTCTATTGAACTGAAAATATGGTAGTTTGGAGGGCCAGAGGTTAATATTTTAGGTGTTTTAACTAGGTGCATGAAAACATTGTTTACTTTTTAGAATATGGGTGTTTTCCTTTGTTTGAAATGATTTAATGTAGTTTTACAGATTATGAAAGGATGATTGTAATGAATTACTATTTAGCGTGTATGTATCTCATAGTTTTCTTCTGGTGAGTTAGTTTTTCTTTCAGATATCATTCCAGAGAAAATATTATTATAAATTGTATTTATTCAATAAGTTCATGTAATGTGTTCTTTGTGTCAATCTGTCATTTCACATGGAATTTTAAGAGTTCAGATTGGTGTTTCAATTAGTGCTGGGCATACAGGGTAGGGGATACGGTAACAGAATGGCATGGGATAACGAAAATGGGCCTTTGAAGTGACCTGCCCTGTTTTAAAGCTAGATCTGTAGTTTACTGTGAATGAGGACAAGTTAACTTCTTTCTTGGGATTTAGTTCCTTATCCTCCAAAATAACAACAACTTAGAGTGCTGTTATAATAATTAGCTTAATGCATGCACAGTTTTCTGTTTAATAAAACTTGATAAACTCCATTATTTATGTTGTTATGGGTGCTTCAAAAGTGCTAAGTTATTGACCAAACTAAAGATGCCTGAAGAGAAAGGGAGAACAAGGTAACAGTTGGGATTTTTATGGGAGTTGATTAATGTTGTAAAATAATAAATGTTGGTTCCTTGAATGCAGGAAATGTTATATTCATTTCTCTACTCAAAGCCAGCATTGGTACTTGAAAAATGTTCGTTGTGTGTGTTGGAGGCGAGGGAGTTTTGTGGCAAAGCCTGTGTATTTTTCACTTCTGGGTTCAGAGTTTCCTCCCATGTATCTTTTATTTCTGTACAGTGAACTCTTAGACGAATTTTTCCTTTTCCACAAATGGGAATCTAAAATACATTCTTATCTGCTGGTGGCTGGGGAAGAATGTATATAAAATAATTTCTCGGAAGAGTTGTCAAACCAGCAGTGTGAAAGCATTTGTAAGAGGTAGATGATTCTACAGCAGATATGTGGAGGGAGAGAAAACCCTTTCCATGGGATTCCAAAGGTCGGCTTGTTATTGTTAGGCATTGCTTAAAGACAACCAGATTGTCGTAGGGCTGAGAATAACTTATTCTTTGTGCATCATCTTCTTGTTTTCTAAGAATCAGAGTCAAGTGGTGAAGGAAAAATTATTTCACACTAAGTACATCAAAAATTATGTTTTTCAGAATTAGGAAAACATTTGAACACCAATCCAGCAGAGTGTATATATCTGAAAGAAAGAGAATTCATTCATTCAACAATATTTTATTAAGCATTTTTTTTGTGTGTTTAATATTCTAGGTGCTCCAGGACTTAGGATTAAACCAGGGAGTTAAAATACCTGGACTCAGCAAGCTTCCATTCACTGATATGAATTAAAATAATTCAGAATTGTAAACATTTATAGTAAGCTCTTTGTTGGTTGCTTGTATGAAGAATGTATGCTGTGTGAACTGATCTCTTTGCTTAGAGTGGCATCATGTGCTTGCAATAAATAAATACCTAAAAATCAGGAAGTGGGGAGGCCAACACTTTCATGGACATCATTAGATAATACTCTTTGCCATATCATATTATTCTAAACTTCATTGAGGTTTTTCAGGTTTTTTTGTTTTAAATTATTTACTGTGGGATGGATGGGAGTATTTAATTAATGGAAATGGGATAATTCTCAATCATTTCCCTTCAAATATAAGGGATTCTTTCTACAGAGGAATAAAAATGATGGTTTTGGGAGAACTATACTTAGGTATTTGTATCAATACTGCGTAGATAATTATTTTACTGAGAGAACCATTCATATTATTGCTGACATGTGTGAACTAATCCACAGCATTCTCATTTTCTGCTACTTTTCTTACACATTATATAATTAAGTAATGGCTGGTGGGATTTTTTGTGGGTTTTTTTTGGGGGGGTGGTTTTGTTTTCTTGCTTGGCTTGAAAGTGTTTGACTGAAAAAAATAAGAGTTTTGAGTTATGATTTCTTAAAGATTTATCTGTGTGTGGGTCAAATAAGATTTCCAAATCCTTGGTAATACCTGGTAAATGGTCATCCTTGGCACAATGTGGGGAACTCGCAAAGTCAGTCGGTGACGTTCTAGTTTGGCTGTGACATTTTATCGGAATTTTGTTTTGACTATTTCTTAACCTGTTTTCATAATTAATTATTTTAATTTTGTAATTTTCTGAATATTATAAGCATATAATGTGAAAACAAGGGAATTGTTTTATAAAGCAAAGTTAAATACTTCAGAAAGAATCTTGTGAGCCATCTACCCTAACCAAAAACAACATACTGTGGAATGATAATAGGTTGTGAAGGAGACAACCAGGAGAATGAAATAAAATTATAAAAACAAATTGGTACTTACATAACTTTGCAGGTGTCTTCAACTCTTTGGCTTACTTAAAAGAATTAGGTCTGGGGACATCAAAGGCAAGCCTGTGCTGAATATGCAAGGTACATTGCATGAAAAGCCCATTTGCAAAAAAAATGTATTTCTCTCTATAATACATCAAAGATCAGTGAATAAATTTATATCTGTGCATTTTCAGTTAAAACGTTTGAGGTTATGTGAACTTTTTTTTTTTTTGAGACAGAGCCTCAATCTGTCACCCTGGATAGAGTGCAGTGGCATCACAGCTCACAGCAACCTCCAATTCCTGGGCTCAAGCGAGTCTCCTGCCTCCGCCTCCCAAGTAGCTGGGACTACAGGTGCCATTTTTTTTTTTTTTTTTTGGTTGCAGCCATCATTGCTCTTTGGCGGGCCTGGGCTGGATTCGAACCTGCCAGCTCAGGTGTATATGGCTAGTGCCTTAGCCCGTTGAGCCACAGGCACCGAGCTGGTTATGTGAACTTTTTATTTCCCACTTTACTGACCTCTTCATAACTTACTGATTAGAAATACTAGAGGATTTTCTTACATTTGCCTTCCCCTTGATCTTTCTTGTAAGTCATTCTCCCCAAACTGTTTTCCATGGGATAATAATGCCAATATCTGTTCTATGTATCTTTTACAATCCTAGTGATTTTTTTCTAAAATGAAACTTATTCAAATATGTTTTAAATATTTTAAAAAAGGCATGTAGTTCTATGATTGAGTTTAGAGGTATACTTTTCAACTGCACATTTTTGCATAAGTAACACTCGGAGTGGAATCCCATCCTTCTCTGGTTGTAGGTAGTGAAACCTGTATGTAAGTTAAGTGCAGTTCTGTTGTGTCTTCATTGTACCAACTACCTTTTTCTTTATTAGATGTGTTAGGTTATTCCTTATACTATTTAGATATTTAAATTTACACCAACCCATTGATCTGCAGTTGAAAAAAAGAATGGCTTGATGAGAAAGCAGAATCTTATTTTTTTTAATTATTTTAATCATAATCAAAATATTTCATAAATAATTTGTGTCCAAAGCTGCTTTTTGTATAGACGTGGCTTATAGGTCTTGAATGTCTGTTGGTCTTCCATGAGTATGTTGTAATTTCAAAGGCTGGTTGGTGGCTTCGAATAAGTTTGGGGAAATCATGGCTGTAAACTATTTCTCTGCATGGGGGAGGAAAGTGGGAGGAATTGTACTAGGAACATACTGTAATAAGCTATATTGTACAGTCTTTTTTTTTTTGTAGAGACAGAGACCCACTTTATCGCCCTTGGTAGAGTGCCGTGACATCACACAGCTCACAGCAACCTCCAACTCCTGGGCCTAGGCGATTCTCTTACCTCAGCCTCCTGAGTAGCTGGGACTACAGATGCCCGCCACAACACGTGGCTATTTTTCTGTTTTGCAGTTCAGCCAAGGCCGAGTTTGAACCCGCCACCTTTGGTATATGGGGCCGATGCCCTACACGATGAGCCACAGGCACCGCCTGTTGTACAGTCTTAATACTGGCATATGCAAAAATGTTACATGCCAAGACTTGCATGTAAATATTCCTAGCAGCATTATTTACAATGGCCAAATAGTGGAAACCACCCAAATGTCTATCAGTTGGTGAATGAATAAGTAAAGTGTAGTCTATTCAGATAATAGGATGCTTTTAGGCAATAAAAAGTAACAGAGCATGGATATATGCTATAACATGGGTGACCCTCAAAAGCATTATGCTCAGTGGGAGAAGCTAGAAAAAAAAAGAACACATGTCATGTGATTCCTTTTATGTGAAATATCCAAAAAAGGCCAACAGATAGAGACAGAAGGTACCTTTGTGGTTACCTGGGACTGGGAGTGGGTTAGGGTTAGAACAAAGAAATTAGAAAGAAAAAAATATCAATCATGTAAGTGGAAGGGAGAGCGGAAGGGACTTTGAAGATCTTCCAGCACAGCCCTGATTTTACAGATGAAAAAGCAGAAGTGATCCGCTCTTAAGAGATCAATACTTTTAAAGGCATTTTTGATTAGTAACTTCTTTTGTTGCTATGTGTTTAAATTAGTGTTTTGTTCATCCTTACCACAGATTTATTTTTCACATCGGTAATGGTCAAACATAAAAGGAGAAAGTAGTCATTCCCCAACTTGTACCTTAGCTTCAAAAATCACTTACCCTTTGTCAATTTTGCTTTAGCAATCCCTCTTCACTTTCTTCCTCTTTTTTTTTTTAAGGAATTGCTCTATGTAGCCATTTTACTCAGAATATTTTGTTGTATATCTGGAACTGATAAGGGCTTTTTTAAGGAAAATACTTTCTGCGGCATAACTGTCAATTTACAGCATTTGGTGGTGACGTCCCTTGACCCCTCGCTCTGCCCAGTTCTTGCCCACCTCATTCCCCTTTGTGCTGCCTTTTGATCCGGTGGTCAAACTTGCTTGTTAGTCTCCTAGACTGTCCTCCATTCAGGGTTTTGATGATTATGTTCTTGTGTTTGCATTATTTTTCAATTTCCTTAATCCCTTGATTAGAAGCAGATTAAATATTTTAGAATCCTTCATGTGAGGTGCTGGCTGTTCTCTGTGGCAGTGTTTTGTGAAGCACATAAAGTTCGTCCAGTATCTGGTGACACTAAGTGTGAAGAGTCGGTTCAGATGGCGTCTGTCTGATCCCTCTCATATTCCCAGTTCACTTTCACCTCATGGTTTACAGTCCATCGATGAGTAGCTGCTTACTGCCATTTTTGATAAAAGGTTGACACCAATAAGTATCTAATTCTTTCTTTCCTTCTGTGCTTTATTAACTAGATTTTTTTTTTTAGATATAGTCTCACTCTGCTGCTGCTCAGGCTAGAGTGCCATGGTGTCATGATAGATCACAGCAGCCTCAAACTTTTGGGCTCAAGTGATCCTCCTGCCTCAGCCTCCTGGGTAGTTGGGACTAAAGGCGTGTGCCACCACATCCATCCAGTTTTTCTATTTTTAGGAGAGATGGGTTCTCACTCAGGTTGGTTTCGAACTGCTGAGCTCAAGCAATCCAGTGACCTTCCTTGGTCTCCCAGAGTGCTAGGATTATAGGCGTGAGCCACCATACTTGGCCTAGCTAGACTTCTTTAAAGGAAAGCCTTACTCATCAAATGTTGTATTTCTATGAACTATATTTCAGGCAGCATAAATGCTTTTTGTTTTTCTAAATTTTCATAGTTCTAACTGATACCCTTGCAGCCTTTGGTGGTGAACATATAGTTTATTATTAAGAACTCATGGATTTTTATTAATTTTATGTTCCAGTACAATGTAATCATTCTCTTAATGTTCAAATTACCCCATCTTAGGGCAAAGAGAGGCCCTTCCAATTGCCTGCCAAGTCTTTGTGCCATGACCTCAATGGCCTACGATAACTTTCCTGTGATCCTGGAACAACTGTTTGCCAGAAAAGTTTCTTTATGCCTGTGAGTCCACACCTGGAGTGAGCAGTTTTTCTAGGGAGTCCTCATTCCTTTGGTAGAAAGCATATTTACAGATCATAAGGACACTCATAACACTGGGTGATGACTGCTAAAGTCAGCACTGGGTAATGTGCATTTAGAAAGGAGAAAATTATGTTCATACTAGTATTTTCAATCAAATTTTAAATTAGGGATTTTTATTTATGTCCAATTTTATGTCTGTATCTTTTCATGCAAAAAAAATCTTGGTTCCAAATATACACATACTTATTTCTTTATTGTACAATTATACATGTAATAGTTTCAAAATAATAATGCTAATATTACTATTAATGATAAGACAATAAATACAGTTTTGAAATTCCTTGTAGCTTTCTCTTTATAATATATCTAATTAGGGGCATGCAAAAATATTTGTTTTTTAATAAACATTTAATGATTATAAAGACAAAATTATATTTTCAAGCTGCATTCGTAAATCTTACATTCATCCCTGGTCTTTTCCTCTTGTGTAAATAATCAGTTTTATTAATTTTATTTTGGTGTCACCCATCCACTTCTTTACAAAAGATAGTATACTAAAAACACTTATCTTCTTTCTCTCATTTGACTATATATATATATATATATTTTTTTTTTTTTTGAGACAGAGTCTCACTATTTTGCCCTCAGTACAGTGCTGTGGCATCACAGCTCACAGCAACCTCCAACTCTTGGGCTTAAGCGATTCTCTTGCCTCAGCCTCCCAAGGATCTGGGACTACAGGTTCCCACCACAATGCCCTGCTACTTTTTATTGTTGCAGTTGTCATTGTTTAGCTGGTCTGGGCTGGGTTTGAACCTGCCGGCCTTGGTATACATGGCTGGTGCCATAATCACCGCTAAGGGCGCTGAGCCCTTGACAATATATTTTGTAAATGAATGTGTATAAATGATTTTATTGCTTTTTGTGACTGCATAATGCTTTGAGTGGGTGTACTATAATTTGATATAGTATACATTAATATTTGGTTTGTTTCTTGTCTTTTGATTTTAAAATGCATCAAGATATAACTTTACATGTAAGTCATTTCACATAGTTTTAGTTGGTGTGTTTTTGAGAGAGCTTCCTGGTAGTAGGATTACAGGTAGTAGGATTGTTTGTGTAAATTACAGCCAAATCTTTCTCTTACAGGGAACATTTCTCCATTTTGGAGAAATGATGCCAATAGCAATGTATGAAAGTGCTTGTTTTCTTCATATGCCAATAGTCTAAATTGTTAAAATTTTGATTTTTTTTTTCAAATCAGATACGTGAGAAGTACACCTTTGCTTCAAAGTGTATCTTTGCTTAAAACTGAGGATTTTTTTTTTTTTGAGACAGAGCCTAAAGCTGTCATCCTGGATAGAGTGCGGTGGCATCACAGCTCACAGCAATCTCTAATTCCTGGGCTCAAGTGAGTCTCCTGCCTCTGCCTCCCAAGTAGCTGGGACTACAGGCGCCCGTCACAACGCCCAGCTATTTTTTGGTTGCAGCCGTCATTGTTGTTTGTCGGGTCCAGGCTGGATTCGAACCCGCCAGCTCAGGTGTACGTGGCTGGCGCCTTAGCCCAGCCAAAACTGAGGATTTTTAAATTGTATAGTAACTTTAAATTGTATAGTAACTTTTTTCTTTATCAGAAATGTGACCCCACCAGGGATCAGTAAGTTTTTTCTGTAAACATCCAGATAATGAACATTTGATACATTGCAGGCCCTCAGGTCTCCATCACAGCTACTCAGGTTTGCTGTTGTCATGTGAAAGCAACCACAACCATGTGTGTTGTAAACAAACACACATGACTGTGTTCCATTAAAATTTCATTTAAAAAAACAGATGATGGGCTGGAATAGGCCTGTAGGCCATAGTTTGCTGATGCCTACTTTATGTCCTCACTAAAGACACAAATAGTTCAAAAATCATCAGATACTTTTACCAGGCTAGCTACTTTGTTCTTACATAATAGACTGTTCATTTAACATATTAATTGAGACAGCTGCACTCAGCTCAGCATGGTGGCTCGATCCTGATGTAGGATAGTGGAGCCCCAAGACTGGGGTCCATTGGAAAGGGTTCTTGCCTTTGTGCAGGAAAGGATTCAAGAGTGAGCCAACCTGATAAAGAAAAGCCACTTTATTAAAGTAAGAAAAAAAAAAAAAAGGCTGCCCGTTAGGCAGGTGAGCTGCTATCTTTTAGCAACAAAGAGTAGCCCCTTGTGAGTTTTGGGTGTCTTGTCTTACACATTATATTTATTTTTATGTTAAGAAGTGGAAGGATTATTGGTAAGATGTCTGGGAATGGCGTAGGGAGTTCTTGGAATTGAAGGTTCCTTATCCTTTATACAATGTGGGGTAATTTCCAGGAGTTGCCATGGCATTTGCCAACTATCATGGGGCTCCTGGGAGTTTTTTTTAGTTTGCTAATGCATTTTTTTCTCTTTTTCTTTTTATCTTTTTTTAAAAAAAATCTCAGACTAATGTAAGTGTGTGTACAATTAGGAAACATTGTTTATATTTGTTAGGGAAAGTCCAAGTTGCAGTTGAGCTCTTTACCCAACAGTTGTGCCATATACCCCTGCATTGTACCCATTAGGTAAGGGCTTACCAAACCCCTTCTCCTATCCTTCCTTTTTGAATTTGCATTTTTCTCTCACGTAGATGTATAGTTGGTCACCTACTATTTTTATTTTTATTTTATTTTTTTGAGACAGAGCCTCAAGTTGTCACCCTGCAGTCCCAGCTACTTGGGAGGTGGAGGGCGCCTGCAGTCCCAGCTACTTGGGAGGTGGAGGCAGGAGACTTGCTTGAGTCCAGGAATTGGCGGTTGCTGTGAGCTGTGATGCCATGGCACTCTACCCAGGGCGACAGCTTGTGGCTCTGTCTCAAAAAAAAAAAAAAAAAAAAGAAACCTCAAACTCTTGGGCTCAAGTGATTCTCTTGCAGCCTGGGACTGAGTAGCTGGGACTACATGTGTCCACCACAATGCCCAGCTGTTCTTAGAGACGGGGTCTTGCTCTTGCTCAGGCTGGTCTTGAACTCCTGAGCTCAAGCAATCCACCCTCCTCGACCTCCCAGAGTGCTAGGATTATAGGCGTGAACCACCATCTTTCTTTATGGCTGAACAGCATTCCATGGAATACACGTACTATTTCATGTATCCATTCATGAGCTGATGGGCACTTGTATTGTTTCCACATCTTGGCAATTGTGAATTGAACTGTAATAAACATTCTAGTGCAAATGTACTTATAAAATGATACTTTTTTTCTTCTGGGTAGATACCTGGTAATGGGATTGCAGGATCAATTGGAAGGTCTACTTTTATCTCTTTGAGGATTCTCCATATTTCTTTCCAAAAAGGCTGTGTTAGTTTGCAATCTTGACAGTGGTGTGTAAGTGTTCCCTTCTCTATGCACCCACATCAGCTTCTGCAGCTTTGAGACTTTATGATGTGGGCTATTCTCACTGGAGTTTGGTAGTGTCTCAAGGTGGTTTTAATTTGCATTTCTCTGACAATTTGGGAGGATGAGCATCTATTCATGTCTTCTTGGGAGAAGGTTCTGTTCTTGTCTCTTTGCCCAATGATAAATGGGGTTGATTGCTCTTTTCTTGTTGATTAATATGAGTTCTCTGTAGATTCTAGTTATCAACTCTTTGCGAGATTCCTAACATGTGAATATCTTCTCCCATTCTGAAAGTTGTCTGTTTGCTTTAATTGTTGTGTCCATAGCTGTGCAGAAGTTTTTTAGCTTGATCAGGTCCCAGTATGTAATACATCATAGGCCGGGTAGAGTGAGCAGTGAGGGTAATCTGCGGTTGTTTTCCCAGACATCTGGCTTCTAAATGTTTTTTTTGGCTAGTGTTTCTGCCATCTCTTGTTTTGTAGAGACCTCAGTGAGGGACGTAAGAATTGTTATTGAACAGACCTGCCGGTTTCCTATCTTTATGCTAGAACTGAAGCCATCTCTTGTAGTACAACACTCCTTTCCTAGCCGCCTGCTGCCCCTCCTGGTTGAGTAAGAACTGTATATTGGATAATTATGTTTCACCTGTGGTATGGGAGGGGCCACTACTGGTCAATCTTACATGGAGAGTACTTGTGGAGTAGTTACAGATTTCTTGTCCTTCCGATGATGGCGCCCAGTGGCTTTGGTTTTTACCCAGTACTGCTCACTTTTTGCTGGCTCAGTGGTGGGCATTGGCACCTTGAAGCCGAGGAGCATTGTTACGTTAAATAGCCCTATAAGGATTGCTCCTGTAATTAAGGATCATTTGCAGCCAGTATTAGTCAGCTGAACTATTTGAGCATCATCAGAAAATGGCCTTAATTTTTATCAATATGGATTTATTTTTCCACAGAGCTGAGAGGAAGTGCTGCTTAAGTTAAGAGATAAATAGCCTTTCAGCAATGATGTTTTAAGACTTGATTTCTCCTGTAATCCCAGCTACTCAGGAGGTTGAGGCAAGAGAATCACCTAAGCCCTGAGCTGTGTGATGCCACAGCACTCTACCCAGGGTGATAAAGTGAGACTCTGTCTCTACAAAAAAAAAAAAAAAAAAGACTTGATTTCTCCTAATATGATGGCTGGGGCTTCCTTTGTGAAATGAGGCCTGGTAGGTACTTGGCACCGAGACACCTAATGTAAATGTGAAAACTTAGGGTTGGAGTTTGTAAACGTACTACCCTTACACATTTCTGTGGACAGTCTCTTAGGAAGAAATGATTGAACGAAGACCTGGCAGCGACTTCCTGGGTTTTAACTCTTACTGTGTTGTATAGGATAATGTTTAGCTTGATCATTTAATGGGTTATAGCTTACAAAAGAAGCTTTTCAAATATTTTGGTGGTTATCTATGTGTCTGTGATTGACCAACAATAATTATTTCATATAAAATCATAAGGAAGGATCTTTAATTAACATTTAAATAGGTAACCCTGTGTCTTGTTGAGGATGTTTTTTCCCCTACTCACTAATTTTTTTAACAGCTTGGGTTTTTTTGGATGTCAACATTTTCACTTCTGTATTGATATTTCAGTTATGAACAATGGTATTTGCACTTTTAAGTAGATCAATAATCCATGTTGGCTGGGTGAGGTGGTTCACTCCTATAATCCTAGCACTCTGAAAGTCTGAGTCAAGTGGATTGCTGAAACTCAGGAGTTCCAGACCAGTCTATTAAAAATAGAAAAACTGGTTCAGCGCCTGTGGCTCAATGGCTAGGGCGCCAGCCACGTACACCTGAGCTGGTGGGTTCGAATCCAGCCCGGGCCCGCCAAACAATGACGGCTGCAACCAAAAAATGGCCAGGCATTGTGGCGGGCGCCTATGGTCCCAGCTACTTGGGAGGCAGAGACAGGAAACTCGCTTGAGCCCAGGAATTGGAGGTTACTGTGAGCTGTGATGCCACGGAACTCTACTCAGGGTGACAGCTTGAGGCTTTGTCTCAAAAATAAAAATAGAAAAACTAGCTAGCCTAGTGGTGCATGCCTGTAGTCCCAGTTACTCAGAGGCCGAGGAAAGAGGATTATTGCTCAAGCCCAAGAATTTGAGGTTGCGTGAGCTGTGATGTCTTGTCATTCTCTTCAGGGTGACAGAGTGTGACTGTGTCTCAAACAACAAAATTGATGTCATTTACATGTCTTCCACTGTATCTATAAATGAGAGCCTCTTGGCTCAGTAACATAGTTTCTGAGATTTTGTGCGGGTAGAAGGACTTCAGTAATTAGCCATTAAATAGAAAAAAAGTTATTGATGGGCATCATTAGTTTTTTCTTTCTAATACCTTTGTATTTATTTTAATCTTGTGGTTTATAAGTATCTATTACTTGAGTCCTGTATTCAGATTGCATTTAAATAGGTACTGAGTAGGGCCACCCAAGCAAACTTGTATTATAACAAGGTCCGTATGTGATGAATGGCCATCAAATTTTGACAATCACTGTCTTAGATCTGTTTTTCTAGTAACTTTTTACACTTCAATGGTTTGCTTGAGAAGAAGTTACAAAAATGGTGCAGAGATTTTCTCTGTGCCCTTCACTCAAATTTTCTCAAATTCTCAAAGGATAAATACATTACTATGGTACATGGTTAAAACCTGTCCTATGAAGTTTTACCAGACCTGTAGATTCGTGTTATCCGACCATAGTTGAAATATAGAATTTTTCTACCACCACAAAGCAGCTCCCTCGTGTTGTTGTCTCTTGATAATCGCACCCTGCCTTTGACTCTGGCATTCATTGATCTGTTTCTGTGACCTTAGGTTTGCCACTTTGAGACTTTTGTATAAATAGAACCACACAGTATGCAACCTTTGAGACTCGTGTTTTTCAGTTAGCGTAATGCCCTTGAGATCTATCCAGGTTGAGAGGATGAAGACTTTTGCTTCTGATTGCTGAGCAGTGTTTATTGTACAGATGCATCACCGTTTTTTATTCATTCTCCCATTGGAGCGCATTTGGGTTGTTTCCAGTGTGAGGTTCTTATGAAGAAAACTGCCATGAATGTTTATGTACAGGTTTTGTGAGAACGTAGTTTTTGTTTTTCTTGTGTAAAGACCTAGAAGTAGATTGCTGAGTCATATGGTGTGAGGATGTGTAGCGTCACGTGACACTGCTGAACTATTTTCCAGAGCGGTATTCACCTTATAAAAGCCACATATGAGAGAGCTGTTTTCCCTACGTTCTTGTTTGCAGTTGAAATTTCCAATATTTCAAAATTTACATGTATGGTGGTATTTCCTCATGGCCTTATTTGCATTTTCCTAATGGATAATGATGTTGAATATCTTTTCCTGTACCAGTTTGCGATCCACATATCCTCTTTGGTAATGTGTTCAAACCTTTTTCCATTTTATAATTTGATTTTTTTTTTTCCTGAATGTTGAGTTTAGAGGGGTCTCTGTATATACTAGATGGTAGTGGTGCAGTGGGATGTGTGATTTGCAAATATTTTCTCTTATTCTATGGCTTGTCCTTTCATCTTCTTAACTGGGTCTTTGACACAAAAAAGTTATTTTTGATGAAACCCAATTTGTTACCCAATCCAGAAAAGATTTAATATATATATGTTTTTAGACAGAGCCTCAAGCTGTCTATATTAAATCTTTTCTGATTTAATATATATTAAAGATTAAATATATATATAAAAGATTTATATTTAATATTAATATTAAATATATATTAAATCTTTTCTGGATTGTGCCTTTAATGTCATATCTAAGGACTTTTTGCTAATCCTTGGTCTCCTCAGTTTTTTTCTCTTACATTTTCATCTATATATTTTATAACTTATTTTACATTTAGATCAACTATAAGCTAATTTTTGTATAAGGTCCTACTTTACCTTTTAATATTTCTAAACTCTGAGACACTGTGTTCAAGTAGTTCTAGCTAATATTTGTCAAAACCTCCAGCTAAGAAAATTATTTTGGAAAACTTATTTCAAGGAGTTTTTTTTTTTTAAATCAGTACACAGTGAATGTTAATGCTTAAGTATGGTTTACTCAAATACATACCATTTCCCAACACAGATTAAAAACCTTAACAGAAACTAATGATTCAGTGATGTTAATATTTACCAGGGTTAATATTTGAGATTGTGACTTGGCACAATTATTGCATTTATTATTGCTTTTATCCTATGGCTGGCTAATCTCCAGTGTGCTTGTTCGGCTGACATATGCATTCCTGATATTTGATATGCATATGTACAGATATTTTAATAATTCTCACCTTTAATGTTTTTTTTTCAGTGCATTTCGTAGCATGCTTTTGAAAACTGAAAAAATATTTCAGTTAAGAGCTTTTTAACTTGAAAGTGAAAGTTTTTCTCTTTCCATTCATTTTGTTTGTTTGTTTCAGAGACTGTGAGATAAAATTATCCATAGGTTATTATTTGCCTTAAATTTAATCAGTGAGTTTTTCTTTGAATTTTTATGAATAATTCAGCCCTTTTATAGACAGTGGAAATATTTATTATAAGAACTTTTATACTTAATTTTACATGCCAAAGAAAAGAGAGGTCCAAGTTTTGCATAGTTCTTTCTCCCAATGTTTTTGTTAATCATTTTACAGTTTTTTAAATTATAGGGTCAATCACATTTTTATTAACTTTTTAGCACTTTTTTTTTTTTTATTGTTGGGGATTCATTGAGGATACAAGAACCCATGTTACACTGGTTGCATTTGTTGGGTAAAGTCCCTCTTACAATCATGTTTTGCTCCCCAAAGGTGCGGCACACACCAAGACCCCACCGCCCTCGCTCCTTCCCTCTCTCTGCTCTTCCTTTCCCCACCCCTCCCTCATTCTTTCTCTCTCTGCTCTCCCCTTCCCTCAGCCCCACCGTGTCAATAATTGTCACTGATTGTCCTCATATCAAACTTGAGTATATGGGATTCATGCTTCTCCATTCTTGTGATTCTTTACTAAGAATAATGTGTTCCACTTCCATCCAGGTTAATACAAAGGCTGTAAAGTCACCATTTTTTTTAATGGCTGAATAGTATTCCATAGTGTACATATACCACAGCTTGTTAATCCATTCCTGGGTTGGTGGGCATTTAGGTTGTTTGCACATTTTGGCAATTGTAAATTGAGCTGCAATAAACAGTCTAGTAGCACTCATTTTTTAAAACCAGGACTCTCCCATATATGATGCCTGCAAGGCAACAAACACAAAGTTCATAAAAGAAGCTTTCAGTAGACGTTCCTGAATCAGTTCAACACTTGTTACCTACAGGCAGAAATCTGTGCACACAATCAATGGAGTCATGTGAGCACGGGGACTTGGTTTCAGGGTTTCCGTTTGCTATTGAGAGAAATTACTTGGAATTTCTCTAAATATTTATGAATTATTTTAGGGTGCATTTCAAAACATATAGTACTTGTTAGGGGATTAAGATACACGCTGCACGCAGTTCCTGTGTGCAGCTGGACAGTATTCAATCAATTAAGGTAGATGTTTTTGGTAGGATCTCCTTAGAATATCGTTACCATTTTTTTTAAAAATTACAGTCATTTCATTTTTAAGTTATTGGTATCTGAGGACCTCCCATGGCATTTCTTTAATCTACACTGTGTTTCATTAAGTAGCACGGAGCACACAGCAGGTGCCCAGTAAATGCTGACTAGCTAGTGACTCATTGTAGGTACTGCTTTCAGGTCTGTTTTTCCACCTTGCTCACTTGTTTATATTTTATATCTACTCCTTTGATATATCCATTTCTACTGGAGGTTTTCCTCAGTTTTCTTCTTGTTAATGTTTGACTTTAACTTTGCAAAAAATAAACATCCCATTTAAGCGTTTAGAAAAACCCAGAGACAAACTGAAAATGTGGCAACAATTATGGGACAGAGAGAGAAATTTAACTTTTAGTTTGTAGATATAGTCTTTCTTCTATATTTTAGTGCATGTGGTAGTTCTTTAGAGAGAGAGAATGTGTGTGTGTATGCATGTATGTATATAAAATTCTATTCAATTATATTTGCATTTTTCTGCATATAAATTATATTTCAGTAAAAAATGCAAAAGGATTTTTTTTTCCTTCCTTGATAAACAGAAGTGAGCAAAGTATAGTAGGGATTTAAATTTAGAAGCATTATTGCTAAAATTCTGGACTGCTTTTAAGACTCTTTGTAGAATTCTTTGTAAGATTCTACATATTGGTTCTGAGACCTTGCCTTTACATGAACAAAACTGACCTAGGTAGCAGCCTTCAGGCAGCGTATGCGGAATCAGAGTTTACAAAGTTCCTGTGAGGGTGTATCATTAACTCTAACTGAATATTTACTTAGGCATTATGCTAGACCTTGTTCTAGCATCATGTTCTCAAACTTAACTGCACTTTTAAAAATCCCTGCAAGCCAATTAAATCAGAGTTTTGGAGAGAGAGACCAAGGCTTCAGCATTTTCTTTACTGCCTCAAGTGCGTCTTATCGTGCAGCCAAGTTTGAGAACCATCATGCTAGATGGACAATGAACAGGGATTACCCTTTTAACCTGACTAGCAATCCTGTGAGGCAGGATATATTATCTAATTTGCAATTGAAGTTCCAATGAGATGAAATAACTGGGTAGGTAAGGAGTGCAGACCCAGGCACGAACCAGCATCTCTGACTTGAAGTCTTGTGGTCTATCAACAACTCTTAGTGATTAATATGGGGGATGTTTTCCTTTTAATTGTAAATGTATCTCTTTTTTTCTATTGCTCCCAACCTTTCTGGAGCTCCTTAATGTTGTTACAGGAGGAATATAATGTACATATTTAGGGAATTGGATATTTTTATTTCCTTCCTGCTATGATACCCAGGTGTTCCTAGAGGGGGAGAGGAGAGAGAGGATTATATTAGTTAGCATCTTATTAGCTGACCATATATATAATGAATAATAATCTCAACGGGCTAAGGCGCCAGCCACATACACCTGAGCTGGTGGGTTCGAATCCAGCCCGGCCCTCCAAACAACAATGATGGCTGCAACCAAAAAATAGCCGGGCATTGTGGTGAGTGCCTGTGGTCCTAGCTACTTGGGAGGCTGAGGCAAGAGAATCGCTTAAGCTCAGGAGTTGGAGATTGCTGTAAGCGGTGATGCTACAGCACTCTACCTAGGGTAACAGCTTGAGGCTTTGTCTCAAAAAAAAAAAAAAAAAAAAGAATTGCAAACGATAATGTATTAATTAAACATGCCAAACAATATGTTAATCGTTTCTGCCTCAAATTTTTTTTCTGGAAGATAAGGTGATACACTCAGGAAACTATGCTATAAGATGCGAGGTACCTGGTGTCCCTTATTCCTGTATTGCTTTAGTCACTTGGCAGCTACCTGTTCTCTTTCTGTCATTCTATGAATGTTAGAATGGAAGACCTACATCTTTTTTACTTTTGTAAGCTAGAATCCCACTCTGCCGTGTCTTTAGCCTAGCTCACAGGAACTTCGAACTCCTGGGTTCAAGCAATCCTCCTGCCTCAGCCTGAGGAGCAGCTGGGACTACAGGTGCCTGCCACAATGCATAACTAATTTTTCTAAGTTTTGGTAGCAACAGGAGTCTCACTCCTACTTAGGCTGGTCTCGAACTCCTGAGCTGAAGCGATCTTCTTATCTCGGCCTTGCAGAGTGCTAGGATGACAGGCATGAGGCACTGTGCCTAGTCAAGACCTGTGTCTTATCTAAGGATTTTCTTTGCTTTATCGACACAGTGTGATGGGTGTGATAGATTATCCTTTTTATTGAAGGAAAGGATCTACAGGTATCTTATAAACACAGACGAGATACTCAAAGAATTTAAAGTAGATAGACTGGTAAAGCAAGAAAGGTTCTTCAAGGATTGAAGTGTCTGAAGAGAGAGTTTTCACCCATGGATTGCAAAGATGTCCTCTAATGTAGATGGTGTTAGGAGCAGTGCTTTAAATCACAGCAAGGATGTCAGATACCCTGAAGGTGAAACTGAGGTACAGGATTCATGTAGAACTGTCATCCTCCAGCTTGCCAGTTGGTGCTGAGGCTGTTGTTAAGGTGTGGGCTGGGGCCCAAGTCTTCACCAGGATGGGTCTTCCAAGTTCACCGTCATGGCTGTTGATCAGAGACATCAGTTTCCACATGGGCCTCTCGATGGGCTTCTCTCAAAGCAAGGCAGAGTGCCCAAAAACAAACTCCACAGTCTTTTGGTAACCTAACTCAGAGTGACATCCCATCTCTGTTACTGCTTTTTGTTGAACTGAGTCACTAAATCTAGTCCACGTTCAAAGGAAGGAGATTCCCCAAGGAGGCAGGGTCATTGAGAGCTGCCTGCCATAGTAATATATTTCGTTTAAATCAGTGTATCAAAAATAGTATTTCAGGCTTAGTGCCTATAGTATAGTGGTTATAGCACCAGTCACATACACCAAGGGTGGTGGGCCAGCTAAACAACTGCAAAAACAAAATAGCCAGGCATTGTAGTAGGCGCCTATAGTCCTAGCTACTCGGGTGGCTGAGGCAAGAGAATTGCTTAAGCCCAAGAGTTCAAGGTTGCTGTGAGCTGTGATGCCATAGCACTCTACTGAGGGTGGCATAGTGAGACTCTGACTCAAACAAACACAAAAAAGTATTTCAATATGTAACCAATGTACAAAAATTACTAATATCTATTTAATATGATGGGCAGCACCTGTGGCTCAGTGAGTAGGGTGCTGGCCCCATATGCCAGAGGTGGTGGGTTCAAACCCAGCCTGGCCAAAAACTGAAAAAAAAAAATGTTGTACTAGTTTATGACATATAGTGTCTGTTTTACACTTGTAGTACATCTAAATTGTGATGGTATATTTTCATTGGAAACACTTGTTTTGTATTTAGGTGACACAAAGTTTATAGTTAAAAAGTTGGACCCACAACCAGGCATGGTGGCTCATGCCTGTAATCTCAGCACTTAGGAGGCTGAGGTGGTGGATTGCCTGAGCTCACAGGTTCAAGACCAGCCTGAGCAAGAGTGAGACCTCATCTCTCAAAAATATCTGGGTGTTGTGGCAGGTGCCTGTAGTCCCAGCTACCTGGGAGGCTAAGATCTGCTTAAGCTCAAGAGTTTGAGGTTGCTATGAGCTATGACCCCATGGCATTCTACTGAGGGTGACAAAGTAAGACTCTGTCTATAAATAAATAAATAAACAAACAAACAAACAAAAATTGGACCAGGCATGATGGCTCACACCTTTAATCCTAGCACTCTGGGAGGCTGAGACAGGAGGATCACTTGAGCTCAGGAGTTCGAGACTAATCTGAACAAAGCTGAGACCCTCATCTCTACTAAAAATAGAAAAATTAGGCAGGCATGTGGTGGGCACCTGTAGTCCCAGTCTTGGAGGCCAAAGCAGGAGGATCACTTGAATCTAGGAATTTGAGGTTGCAGTGAGCTATGTTAATGCCCTAGCACTCTTGCCTGAGCAATAGAGTGAGACCCTGTCTCAAAAATTAGAAAAAGAATGGATTTTCATACTCAAATTGTTCCAAGTGAACGTAAGCATTTTCCAATGGCTGAATCAAGTGTCAGATGTCAAATACAAATTAAATAAATAAAAAAATGTAATCTTTCAGTCACCCTAGTCATGTTCCAATTGTTCAAGAACCACATGGCCACCATACTGGACAGCACAGTCCTAGAAATTTGGCTGCCAAATAAAGGAGGGCAATAATGTGGCACTTGGAAGGAGCAGGGAAATAGAAATTAAAGTAATAGAACTCTGTGTGTGTCTCTGTCTCCTAGGGAGAAAGAGATTTAAGAAAAACATAAAGTGTAATTAATATCTTTGGGTTGTTGGAGACTTGAGTGGAGGAGCCACTTCAAATAACCTGAAGTGTGAATGGCTTATGGTATTTCAGGTGTGGAAACATAAAGGAATTGAATGTGGGAGACCTCAACCAGAGCTTTGTGAAGCTTTCCCTCGGGTTCACTCTGTTCATCATTTTTTCCTGGTATTGATGCCAAGAGAGAGAAAAGCACTTGGAACTGGAACCCGTTTTCCAGGCTTTCCTTTTCTGTGAGTCTCAGAGGAGCCCCTTTCCTGACCAGGAAGGACCAGAGGAGTTCTCAGGATAGAAGAATTCCCTGGGAAGGGAATGGGCGTCCTAACCATGTGACACTGCATCTAAGTGTTACTTGTAAATCAGCTCGGCCACCATGCGCTGACTCCAGTCCTAACTATCTTGTTGGCATTTACAGTTTCTGAGCAAAACTATTACAAATCTTTCTGCATTAGAGGTGAAGAGACCTGGGAACATGCAGTCCAACACTATTCTGAAAATGAGGACATGGAGGACTAGTGAAGTGATTTACTTAATGGTAACACAGTGGCGATTTGTGTTAGACAATCCCAGGCCCTTTGATTTCCAGTATATAGTTTCTCCAGCATTACCCTGGGAAGTAGTCACCTCTGCTGCTGTGATTGGGGTCTGTACACTAATAGCACCTGCATTCTTCTTTGATAAGGAGTATATTTTGGTGGCCCTTGTTAAGGTCAGTGGGATTTCACCAGTGAACATGGACATACGATGTTCTGTGTGCTTTGGGGCAAATTTCCTAACTTCTGTAAACTCTTTAAGTGGCAGTGACAAATGCCTCATGACATTAAATATAGACCAAAAAGCACCCGTGCATCTAGCAGTAGGTAGTCAGTAACTGTATGTTTATCTATTCTGCCCTTGGCTTTTGCTTATTCACTTTGTTTATTTTGTATGAATGTTTGAGCTCCTAAAGGGATAATACAGTGTAGTAATAAAGAGGGTTGGCTTTAGAGTCTGACAGCTTGGTCTTCAATCTCAGCTCCACCACTTACTAGCTAGGTGACCTTAGGCAAGTTACTTAACCTCTGTGCCCCACCCTCACCGGGAATGTGGAGGTGGCAGAACATATGTGAGGATATGAGTTAGTACATGTAAAGCAGGATAGTTTCTAACGTAGCCAGCGTTCCAGGGTTAGCTGTTATTGTACTGAATATAAACTGTTTTTCATTGTGTCCTTACTGAAACTTACTTTTAGGACATGAACATGCCAATGTTTGATAAGTGCTTGCTTTGATGTGAAGAATATTTACTGCCTCTTTTTTGGGGTACCTTATGCTAAATGTCACTAAAAGATGAGTCCCATTCTTGAAAATAAAAAGGTAACACAAAATCAGGTTATTCTTTCATGATGTTCATGGTACTCGTTGAGCAAGGAAGCTACAGTCACACTGGCGGGTTGCAGCCTCAGGAAAGTTACTGAAGGGGCAAAGTGAGGGATCTTTCTTTCCATTCTATAATTATGTCCCAAGCTAATCTCAAACCCTTCCTCTTTTTTCCTTAATAGAGGATTAGAAATTTTCTGAGAATTAAGCACTTTTTTTTTTGAGACAGAGCCTCAAGCTGTCACCCTGGATAGAGTGCTGTGACATCACAGCTCACAGCAACCTCCAATTCCTGGGCTCAAGCGAGTCTCTTGCCTCCACCTCCCAAGTAGCTGGGACTACAGGCACCTGCCACAATGCCGGGCCATTATTTGGTTGCAGACGTCATTGTTGTTTGGCGGACCCGGGTTGGATTCGAACCCGCCAGCTCAGGTGTACGTGGCTGGCGCCTTAGCCCGTTGAGCCACAGGCGCCAAGCCGGATTAAGTACTTTTACTTACATAGATCTCTCTTTTTAAAAAAACACACATCCTTTTGGCCCTTGAATGACCTTGTACACCTCTGGCTTGTCACAGTGTGTTATAGAATAGGTTGGCTCTCAGTAGTTCACCAGGTTCTTCCTATCCTATGAACTCACGGAACATTAATATAACACACCTTCCCTTCCTTCCTCAATTACAGAACCACATCTGCGCCACTTAAAGTTTCAGATGCTATCAGAGAATGAGACAGGCCAGGTCCCCGCTCTCCAAGGATTTTCATTCTAAGATCAAATAATAAACAAGTAAATAAATAAACAACAGGTTGATTTCAGATAGTGATAAATATGGGGACAAAACAGGGTTATGTAAAGAGTGGGCCAAGTTGGGTGGAGAGGGGCATTGGTGCCTCTTTTGAGTGGTTAGCAAATACCTTTTCCAGGAGGGAATATTTTATCTGAATTCTAATTGGGCTCCAGGAACAGGTAATTTGAATTTCCAGAGTTAGAAGCATTTGGAGCAGGGGGAAAATCTGCAAGGCCCTCAGATGTGAAGAGATTAGGTCTATTTGAGGAAAGGAAAGGATGCCAGGGTTAATTACTACATGAAATGGAAACTGGGAATGAGAGGGGAAGCTCAGTGGTTCTCAGAGTTTATCATGTACTAGAAGTACTTGGAGCATTGTCAAATGTGGATTGCAAGGCTCTTTTCCTGGTGTTTCTGATTATGGAGGTCTCTGAGGCCTTAGAATTTGCATTTCTTGGAAGGTCTCTGGTGCTGTTACTGCTGTGAAACCACTTTAAGAACCATCAGGCTGGCTCATCTCTGGCCTTGTAAGTCCAGGAAAAGAATTTTGGGTCTTATCAATGTATTGGACGGTCAGTGGAAGATCAGAGATGTGATGTGATCTAATTTGCATATTTAAAAGGTCACTGTACTACAGAAGAGAATGGATTTTAAGGAACAAGAGGAGAAACAGGAAGGACCAGAGCGGAGTCTGGCTCGGAGCAGTTCTGGCAAGAAATGAAGCTTAATTACCAGGGTGATGGCATAGGAGTGGATGAAAAATGCCTAAGTTCAAATTGTGTTTTCAAGTTAAGAGATGAATAGATTTAGAATAGATTGGAAGGTGGAGAGAAGGGACAGAGAGTAATCAATATTCCTGGATTTTTTTTTTTTTTTGAGACAGAGCCTCAAGCTGTTACCCTGGATAGACTGCTGTGGCATCACAGCAACCTCCAATTCCTGGGCTCAAGCGAGTTTCCTGCCTCCGCCTCCCAAGTAGCTGGGAATACAGGCGCCCGCTACAATGCCCGGCCATTTTTTGGTTGCAGCCACCATTGTTGTTTGGCGGGCCTGGGCTGGATTCGAACCCACCAGCTCACGCCTTACTTAGCCCGTTGAGCCACAGGCGCTGAGCCAATATTCCTGGATTTTTGGCTTGATTTAATGCGGTGGTTACTGGTGTCATTTGTACAGATGGGGCAAAATGGGAGAAGTTTGGATGAGAATGGGGAGTGGGGTGGAGATGAGAGTCAATAATTTTGGTTGTGTAAAATTTGAGACACCTAATGGGGTACAGGGTCCACGATCCAGAGACCACTGGGCATATAATCAGAGCTCAATGTATAGGTGAGGGTTGGAGATGTGCATTTGAGAGCCATCGACATAAAGACGGCACTGAAGGCCATGGGTTTGATGAGAACACCATGGGGTGGGGGTTGAGAGGGAGAACTGGCCCTGGGGTCCTCCAGCATTTAGAAATCAGCAGAGAAGGTGAAGGTAGTGTGGAGACTGAGTAATCACAGTGAAGAAGCCAGAAAGCAGTAGATTATGTGGCCACAGAGGTCAGGGGGAGAGAACCCCATGCGAGGTTCTTGGGGAGCTGACTGTGAAACGTTCTCACTGTGACCCAGATGGGATGGGTACTTGTCTATTCAATTTGGACCCAACATCTCTCCTCAAGGACCCACATTTTTGTCCTCAAGTTCCTCTTGTCAGTCAAGAATTATATGTCTTGGATCGCTCCTTATTGATTTTCACTGTAGCTTATCTTCTAAAGCCACTCTGACATATGTGTATTCACTCTGATTTGGGATTAACAGAATCCTCTCTTGTTTTAGTAAAACTCAGAAAAAATGAGGAAAAGTGGGTCTCTATAATAGAAATGCATAGCTTAAGGGCCCTGAAAACATTGCCAGTTAGCTATTTAGAAGGACTGCTTCATTAACACTTACCACAATGAATCTTACCTTTGAAAGCCGTCTTTCTATATTGAGACACTTGCTAGTAAATTCTTTTTAGTCCTTAGACTGTAATACTTATAAAGCCTATTGTATTGTTTTCTTTTACGAACCCCATATCCACCGAAAAAGCCTATTGTTTTAAAACTTACATTTTAAAACATTTTTATATTGTGTCTTAATGTTGAAGCTATATTTTTGGATAGTATTTCTCTCAATCTATAAGGCTACTGTATAAATTTGTTAAATACAATGAACCAATAAGATCTCAATGGACTTGAGTAACTTATTAAGAATCTAAGTATGTCTTGGTCAAGCACAGTGGCTCATGTTTATAATCCTAGCATTCTGGGAGGCCAAGGTGGGAGAATTTCTCGAGTCCAGGGGTTGGAGCATTTAAGTTTATCTCACATAACATTTCAGAGCTTTCTTCTTACACACCAGGAAGTGTATTTGTTTTTTGTTTGTTTTGTACAGAGTCTTACTTTGCTGTACTCATTAGAGTGCTGACATCATAGCTCACAGCTACCTCAAACTCTTGGGTCCAAGCGATTTTCTGGCCTCAGCCTCCCAAGTAGTAGTTTTCTGTCTCAAATATCTTCTCAGTGTAACCTCCTTTCTACCCACTCTCATGTGAAATTTGTTATTGTTAAGGGTAGCAACCTCTGAGGAAAAGACACTGATGGTTAAACTAGGCCAATGGCAAAAAAATTTATGTGAAAATCTGTTTGGCAAGAATCCTGGGGATTCCTGTTTGAAAGGAGAGTAGGAGACTTCTTTGGCAGTTACTGTGCTTTTAAAATACTAACGAAAGGCTTGGCGCCTGTGGCTCAACGGGCTAGGGCGCCAGCCACGTACACCTGAGCTGGCGGGTTCGAATCCAGCCCGGGCCCACCAAACAACAATGACAGCTGCAACCAAAAAATAGCCGGGCGTTGTGGTGGGTACCGTAGTCCCAGCTACTTGGGAGGCAGAGGCGGGAGACTCGCTTGAGCCCTGGAATTGGGGGTTGCTGTGAGCTGTGATGTGACAGCACTCTATCTAGGGTGACAGTTTGAGACTATGTCTCAAAAAAAAAAATACTAATGAAAAACTAGTATTGGTAAGCAGTAAATACTTGTTATCAAATGTTGATGTTACATTTTTCTTTCTTTTTTTTTTATTACCAGAATTTCCTGTTTAGATTATGATATACCTTTGATTCTTTTCCTTGTACCTTTGACTCTGAATGACATCATTTATCTTTGTTATGTTACTGCTTCAAAGCGTCTAACCAAGAACGTAAGAACATGAGGGGAGGCATATATAGGTAATGATATTTTAAATTTTGCTGCTGAAAGAAAGGTGAAATAAGTTTACAAAGTCTAAAAGCTACTTAAGATTCAGGCCAAATCTAGGCCTCCACCTAGTATTCTTTTTGCTTGAAGCAAATATTCCTAAATCTAATGTGAATGGATCACAATTGGGAACCAACATGCGATTGATCCTCCAGGCTCTGCTTATCTCAGCTCTACTATTTTCAAGAACTGAGTCCCTGTCTCTCCTCTTTGAAGCATGCCTTGATCCATGCTTACACAGAGCTGGCCGCAGCTGGCCCTCATTGTCCTGAATTTGCAGTTACCCATTTGTTTAATAACCACTCTTTTCCGCTTGGTCTTTGTTGTTTCATTAACATTGCATCTTTCCTATTCGATCGCAACTTCATTGTGGAAGGATCTTGGTCTCATTCACATGTGCTTACCATTGTTCAAAAATGAAGATGACAAATACTTTGTTAATAGAAGTAATAATTGGGAACATTAAAGTTCTATGTAAATAATTTTTCAACTATTGCTTTGTTCTGCTCCCCCGTTTTTTTTTTTTTAAAGAAAAATAGGTTTATCTTGAGTAATTAGAGGTGGGGTTTCATCACAGACTCAAACTAACTTAGGAAATAAGCCAGTCACACACACTCATCAGACCTCCGAGTCAGAGGAATTCTTCATTGCGGTGTACAGTAGACAGGGAAGGCTTCCCCAGACTTGCAACGTGGTCTTGACCTTGAGGATAACAGATAATACAATATGCAAAGACAGAGAGGATGGGGAGGGCGTTTCAAATGGAGACCAGGGAGAGCATCACAGGGAGATGGGAAGGATCCTGGAAAGGCGATGATCCCTGGGGAGGTCACCATGGCAGGAGGCACAGCCATACCTTCCTTCACAGCCACCCGCCCTGAAAGCCAAGTCCACTGTGGATAAACTGTTCCCACTGCTTTACTTCCCTGCTGGTGACACTGTGGCTTCTCTTTTGGCCTTCCTGATAATGCTGTTTTAAAACCCTAAGGTGCTCAGTTATCCCTTACTAATAAACCTAGTGTACAGTTTTCAATAATCATCTTTAAAAAAAAATTTTTTTTTTTTTTTTGATATAGTCTCACTGTGTCACCTCAGTAGAGTGCTGTGGTGTCACAGCTCATAGCAACCTCAAGTGGGCTTAAGTGATTTTCTTGCCTCAGCCTTCCAAGTAGCTGGGACTACAGGCACCTGCCACAATGTCCGTCTATTTTTTGTTGTAGTTGTCATTGTTTTAGCAAGCCCAGCCTGGGCTTAAACCTGCCAGCCTAAGTGTATGTGGCTGGCGCCCTAACCACTGAACTACCGAGGCTAAAAATGAAACATTTTTTAAATCCATAGATAATCCTGATTTAAAAATTCATTTTAGGCTCAGTGCCTGTGGCTCAAGCGGCTAAGGCGCCAGCCACATACACCTGAGCTAGCGGGTTCGAATCCAACCCAGGGCCCGCCAAACAACAATGGTGGCTGCAACCAAAAAATGGCCAGGCGTTGTGGCGGGCACCTGTAGTCCCAGCTACTTAGAAGGCAGAGTCAGGAGACTTGCTTGAGCCCAAGAGTTGGAAGTTGCTGTGAGCTGTGATGCCACAGTACTCTACCCAGAGCAACAGCTTGAGGCTCTGTCTCAAAAAAAAAAAAAATTCATTTTATTTTTTGATGGTAAGGACCTTTATTCTTTCCTAATTTATATGCTTAGGCAGCTCAATTTTTAAGTATTCATTGAATTTACTTTTTAAGTAAATATGAGTGTGTGCTGTGGGGCAGGCACTGTTCCAGAGCTTCTGGACCTGCAAACATGTAAACATGATGGTGGAGACCATGGAATTACCCTATAAAAATGGAAGGAGAGGCTCAGCGCCTGTGGCTCAACGGGCTAAGGCGCCAGCCACATACACCTGAGCTGGTGGGTTCGAGTCCAGCCCGGGCCCGCCAAACAACAATGACGGCTACAACCAAAAAATGGCCGGGCGTTGTGGCAGGTGCCTGTAGTCCCAGCTACTTGGGAGGTGGAGGCAGGAGACTCGCTTGAGCCCAGGAATTGGAGGTTGCTGTGAGCTGTGATGCCACAACACTCTACCCAGGATGACAGCTTGAGGCTCTGTCTCAAAAAAAAAAAAAAAAAAAAAAATGGAAGGAGAGACATAAGGATGTTGCTTATTAACCATACATCAAAAGTAAACAGAGGAAGAGAGGTGTGAGGTTAAGATCAGGAGC
>CAUYON010069179.1:0-22201 GCA_963573935.1 Arctocebus calabarensis
TGGAACATCAATGTCTTCATATAGTGATTAAGAAAATGCCATGAAGGCTATCTAACAATATGATCAAAATGTTTCTGATTGTATATGAAGTAAGCACATTGTGCCCCATGATTGCACCAATGTACACAATTATGATTTAATAACATTATAAAAAAATAAGTTACATATCTAGCTACAGAAAAAGGTGTTTCAGATAGGGCTCAGATGTTCAAAAGCCTGCAGGCGCTCTGGAGGAACTGTTAATTATCACTGAGGCATAAATTGAGGCAGGAAGAAGCTAAAAAGGAAAACAGGATTCATTTCCATTTACATGGAAGACCATTTAAAATGCCATGTTAAATCATTTGAATATTATCTTGAAGATAATAAGGAACTACTGAAGCAGGATTTTTCACTCTGGGAGGGGTAACATTTTGTAAGAAAAGCATCATACTCAAAACCCAATGGAGTTTGATGTGAAATAGGCAACTTAAGAGCAGTTACAATCTTTTGTTCAAAGTTTATTATGTACCAAGTACTGTGTTCTAAGAACCAAAAATTTAAATTGCACAATCACCCTATGAAATAAGTGGTAATACTTCTGTTTTACAGATAAGGAAACTGGTATTCAGAGCATCCACAGATTCTAAGTGACAGAGTAATGACCCAAATATAGAGCTGTATGACTCTTTAAGTTCATTTCCTGAGTACTTACTCTGTATTTTCTTACATATTAACAAAGGCCATAGGAATAAACTAGAATGATGGCCTGGAAAGAAAAGTGTTAGTATCCTACACAGGTAGGATGAATTAAAGTAGTAAAATGAATAGAATGTAGGCAGTAATCGAGATAGAGGCTGTTTATGATTATTACTAAATTTCTAAGCAATCATCTATTTATTAGATGGATTGTGGCAGATGTCACCAAGATAAGAAACGGGAACAAATGCAGTTAGCAACAGTTCAATTTTAATGATGATGATTTTTGAGATCCCTAAAAGATATCCTGGAGATATCTAACAGGAAGTTAGATGTATGAGTTTAAAGCCTAGGGGAAAGAATTTGAGCAAGAATAAAGATTTCTAAGCTCTCAGCATTTAGATGGCAAGAGAAGTGATGAAAGTGGATGAGACTGTTCAAGGAGAGTATGTAGAAAAAGGTGACAAGTATCTTGGGGAGCACCAAAAATTTAAAAGATGAATGACAAGTAAGAGCTTATGAAGAAGTCAGAAAAATGATCTAAGGAGGAGAAATAAAACCAGAAGAGTATGTCATCCCATAGGTAAGAAAATGCTTAAAATGGATAGATTGATTAATAATGACAAATGCCACACAGTGACAAGACAGATAAAGATTGGAAAATGCCTTAGGGATAAGCAGTTATGAGGCTGTGAGTGACCTTGGTGACAGCACTTTCAGTGGAGGTATGAGTTCTAAAGTTAGACTGTAGTGTGTTGAAAGGAAGGTAAGAAGTCAACCCTTTCAAAAAAGTAGAATCAGAGAAAAACAATATTACTGCTGGAGAAATATTCTGAGGTTGATGAAGGATTTTTTTGGTCATTATTCATCTTTTTTAATATAGATAAGATTTAAGAATATTTGCTGAATAACTGAAAGAAAAACAAAAAGTATGCAAATGCTATTAACTAACCATGTGATGTGAGAAATTCTTTTAATTTCAGGATTAAAGATTCTTGAAGTCTATAAACAAGAGGGCTGAACTAGGTATTCTTGGGTTCTATATCATTCTGTGATTTTGCTGAATTAACTCCAGGGAACTCAAATGAGACCAGATAGTTGCAAATTGGTAAGCCTCCTACTATTCAAAGAATGAATGTTTGCTGTTTCATCACTAGTATTAGAATAGTGCTTGGCATATAGCAAGTGTTTAATAAATATTTACTGAATGAAATGTCAGTATACTTAATGTGGACGACATCACAATCCTAGGGGTAAATGTGTTCATTCCAAACAATAAATTGTGGAGTTTTTATTTTAAAAAAGGTGCTAGGAGGTACAAATGCTTCTTTATTTCCTTAGATTTCTTGATTAGTATGTAAGAAAGCAATCTAGGGAATCGGCTAACTTTGGAGTTGTAAGCAAGAGATTAACTTTATGTAAAATGGTTACTTCCCAATATATTTGAAGAACTGTAAATTTAGTATTACAGAATAACTTACTGATGGACTAATTAGTAGTAGTATTTTAAGAAGAAACTGGGAATGTGAAGCAAACAAAGATAAGTCAAAGCCTTGTTAAGCAATAAAATTTGATCTAGATTTAGATGCAGTCTAAATATTATTTGGGTGCTGTGGTTTATTTCATTGTAACTAGTTCGATTCCACTGAAAGAATTATAAACTTAGCTAAATGGGCACAGATATTGTATACTTAACAGAGTTAGCTAATCTGATAGAGTAAATCCCTTTGAATAATTAGGAGCAGAATTTAGGTTTCTTTGGATTTCAGAACTTACAGCTTTTTATTTATCCCACTTCATGATATTGGCATGTTATTACTTTTCTTTTGATTTACATAGTTGAAATTATGATTCCCAAGACTGTGATTCTGCTCAAGTACAGGCAGTCTGCCATTACTAGGTTATGGTGTAGTAACTATTTTTAGAAATTTTTAGGCTGTTAAATCACAATTTTAAAAGAAGTTAAGGTTTGCCACTTTAAAATTCTGGTATTAAGCTAACCAGTCTTAGAGTAGGCTTTACTCTTAATGCCCTATGAAGAACAACAGTAGATGATAATCTAAATAAGAAAAGAAGATATTTAAAAGGTTCTGGCTGGGCAAGTGGCTCACGCCTGTAATCCTAGCTGTAAACTCTGGGAGGCTCGGGTGGGTGGACTGCTTGAGCTCAGAAGTTCAAGATCAGTCTGAGCAAGAGTGAAGCTACATCTCTACTAAAAATAAAAAAACTAGCCAGGCATTGCAGCAGGTGCCTATTATCCTAGCTACTTGTGAGGCTGAGGCAAGAGGATTGCTAGAGCGCAAGAATTTGAGGTTGCTGTGAGCTTTGAGGTCACCGTACTCTATCCAGGGCAACAGAGTGAGACTAAAGTAAATAATAAAAATATTTTTATTTTTAGGAAAAAAAATTCTGAACAGGACAAATAATAAGAACTTTTTAAAAGTCTTATTATTATCTCACTTTGTCACCCTTGGTATAGTGCTATGGCATCATAGTGCACAGCAACTTCAAACTCTCGGGCTCAAGTGATTCTCTTGCCTCAGCTTCTGAGTAGCTGGGACTACAGATACTCACCACAATGCCCGGCTATTTTTAAAGATGAAGTCTCACTCTGAAACAGGCTGGTCTTGAAACCCTGAGCTCAGGTGATCCACCCATCTTCACTTCCCAGAGTGCTAGGATTAATAGGCGTAAGCCGCCATGCCCAGCACGAGCTTGCTCTAAATAGCAAAAAAACAGCACACTTACTTTTAACTCCTTTAAAATATAAATCATTGATTTTTAATTTGAAAAAAGGTATTAACATTTCTCATATTTGGTTATCTTTCCTTCTCTCCTGCTCTAATAACTATAATTCATTATGAAAAAATTAAATATGCTTAATTTACATTGAATAAATACGAGCTTCTTACATCCAGTGTTTTATTTTTTTTCTGGGCCAGAACACAATAATAATAAAAGTTAACATTTACTGGCATTTAGTATGTGGCAGGCACTAATATGTTTTTTACAGATTAACAACTAATCCTTGCAATTGTGACAAGTACTGATATTATCACTTCCATTTTACAAAGAAACAGGTACAGAGATGTTAAGTGACAGGCCCAAAGACACACATACACTTTGGGTAATTTACTCTATCACTTCATAGATAGAGTAAATTACCCAAAGCAGTCTGCCTCTAGACTATGCTCTTAACCATTTTGTTGTGATGACTCTTTAATATATTAAAATTAATATGTGGAACTTGCAGAGACAGGCAGTAATACGGAAGTAAGAAATCTAAAACTGGCTTGGTGCCTTTGGCTCAACGGGCTAAGGCGCCAGCCCCGTACACCTGAGCTGGCGGGTTCGAATCCAGCCTGGGCACGCCAAACAATGACGGCTGTAACCAAAAAATGGCCGGTAGTTGTGTGCCGGGCACCTGTGGTCCTAGCTGCTTGGGAGGCAGAGGCAGGAGACTCACTTGAGTCCAGGAATTGGAGGTTGCTGTGAGCTGTGATGCCACTTGAGGCTCTGTCTCAAAAAAAAAAAAATGAAATCTGAAACTTGGAATACTCAAATAGCTGTACACACACACACACACACACATAGCAGCACATACATGAGAAACTAAAATACAGTGGAATTTTACTTTAAATATACCCCCTTTTTAGCCAAAGGAGAGGACCTGGTTTATAGAGGGTGGGAAGTAAAGGTAAAGAGTACGAGTAATTTTTTATTATTTTTGAGACGGAATTTCATTTTGTCACCCTTGGTAAAGTGCCGTGGCATTACAACTCACAGCAACATCAAACTCTTGGGCTCAAGAGATTCTCTTGCCTTAGCGTCCCAAGTAGGTGGGACTGCAGGCGCCTGCCACAACGCTCAGCTAGCTACTTTTAGAGATAAGGTCTCGCTCTGGCTCAGGCTGGTCTGGAACCTGTGAGCTCAGGCAATCCACCCACCTCCGCCTCCCAGAGTGTTAGGATTAGAGGTGTGAGCCACTGAACCTGGCCTAAAAGAAAAGTAATCCATCTCTTTTACTCTATATAAGCTGTATATGGTACTTACATTGGTGCTTCAATTTTTTTCCTAAATTAAACTCAGATTTAATCTTATTTTCAGAAAGCAGCTTGGCATCAAAAGCACTTTTTCTTAGGAGTAGCTGTGTAAAGGAATTTAGTTGAGCCAGGTAATGAGATTATACTGAGATTTATTTTATTTCAGGGACAGAGTCTCTCACTTTGTCACCCTCAGAACAGTCCTGTGGCATCTCAGCTCACAGCGACCTCCAACTCTTGGGCTTAAGCTGTTCTCTTGCCTTCGCCTCCTGAGCAGCTGAGACTACAGGCGCCCGCCACAACACCTGGCTATTTTTTTGTTGCAATTCTCACTGCTATTTTAGCTGGCTGGGGCCGGGTTTGAACCTACCCCTCTTGGTATATGGGGCCGGTGCCCTTACCCACTTAGCTACAGGTGCTGCCCTATACTGAGATTTAAATCATAATATCCTGGTTATATTTTGTATCCATTTACAAGTAGCTTCATGTGACTGGCTAAGATTTTTGCTTCCTTATAGATCTAGTGAAATGAAGAATTATAAGACTGAAATCTACATATGCCCAAAGGTAAAAGGGCTAAAATAGTTTCAGTTAGTAATTTATTGACACAAACTAGAGGAGAAATCTCTTTCAACATTTTAAAATTACTCTCTAGTCAGCAAGATCTCAACAAAGAAGGCCAAATAAGAAAGGCACAATTAGTGAATTTATCACATAATTTGTATTAGAATGAAGCTTTCCTAAAGGCACAAAGGCTCACACCTGACATTTTAGGAAAAAAAAAAGATCTTAAATGCAGTCTATCCTGTAATAGCCAACTATCTCAGTATGATTATGGTCAGTGAGGAAAGGTACAAGAGTTTAATTCCTAAATACATGCACACGTACAGTTTTTACGTGGATATTCTTTTAACATCACAATTTTATGCACCTAGTGGAATATCAAATTTAGCTGTCCTTTTATCTACAGCTATACAATATCATTAAGATAATCATAGACAAAAAACAAAGCCATAGAAAAAGTAGTAAACATATAAAACTACATGGCATCCCCAAAGTTGCCCCATGTAGGAAGAATGGGAAGTTATAGCTAAATGTACCTTTATTTAAGTAAACTTAAATAAGTACAACTTTCAACTTTATGTATGGTGACTTGAGGAACAACATTTGGGACACCTTGTAGTTTTAACATTAACTGACAAACATACATTTTTGAAATGGGAAAAAATAAAACAACGTAAAGGACTAAAACAAAGATTTAGACCAGATGAAAGATTTCAGAATACGAAAATAAAGCCTGCTAAGAACTTCACAAGCAATTTTCATGATGAAAAGCTGGTATAAAACTAAACTTCTACTCACTCACGATAAGTAGTATTTTCTAACTGACAAAGTCTGGTAAACAAGACCAAGGGGGTTTGCTACCTTCTAAGGCCAAGGGTTGACAAATATTTTGTGTACAGGATCAGAAAGTATTTTAAGCCTTAAAATACTCTTTGCAAGCCATAAAATCTATATCCCAACTATTTAACTCTTCCATTATAGCATGAAAGTAGACAGAGACAGCATATAAATGAATGAGCATGGCTTGTGTTCTGATAAAACTTTATTTATAAAAAAAGATGCACGGTCAGATTTGTCTTGTAGAATGTAGTTTGCTAAGCCTGTACTGGGTAATAAAGCTCTTTGGAGACAGTGTCGTGTTTCTTGGTACCTAGCACAGTGACCAATACATAACAAGGCTCATTAATTTTAAACCTAAACTGTCATTATCCACATTACATATAAAACTGAGAGAACCCAATTCACTCGGAACAAGTGAAAAAGGAACAAGACAAAAAAGATCTCAACATTATGGTGGGCAAACTTTATGCTACATCTCTGCAACTACCCTCTTGCATGAATAATCACTACTAGTGTCTTTCTTGGGATGGGGAGGAAGTGTGCAACTTTTGTGAATACACAATAAAACGACTATTGCATATTTAAACCCCAAATGTAATACCTAGTTTTCAGTGTTGTTGCTGTTCTTGGCGATCTGAATCCCCACCTGCTGACTCCTGCCATTGCCTCAAAGGCTAATCCACTTATGATCCAGGAACCCTTAAGCTGCCTACGGTAGTTCCAAAAGATCTTCTGATTTCTCTTTCCTGTAGTGTACAAAGATGAAGGAAGCTAAAGAAGGAGTCAGAGGAACAGGGAAAAGTAGTGACTGTTAGGACCAAAGTGAGAGACTTGATTCCCAAATTATCCCAAAAATTCAAATGGAGGACAAGAACTACCAAGTGTATCCCAAACCTATGCTAGCCATTAAGCATGTTTAGGTATGCTCATAGCCTGAGATGACAGTTCACTTGGTATCAACTCTTGGTTTTGTCAGTGGAGAACATTTGGAAAGCAAAGACTAGGACTGAGATTTTATGCTGAAAAACAACATTTATTATTTGTTTGTTTGTTTTGAGACCGAATCTCACTCAGTTACTTTGAGTAAAATGCAATGGCATTGTAGCTCACAGCAACCTCAAACTTGGGCTCAAGTGATCCTCTTGCCTCAGCCTCCTGAGTATCTGAGACTACAGGCGCCTGCCACAACACTTGCTAATTTTTCTATTTGTAGAGACAGGGTCTCACTTTGCTCAGGCTGATTTTGAACTCCTGATTTCAAGCGATCCATCCACCTTGGCCTCCCAGAGTTGTTAAAATTACAGGGATGAGCCACTACGCCCAACCAACATTTATTGTTAATTGCAACATTTCTCTCAATTTAATCTTCCCAATAAACGTATCCAGTAGTCAGTATCAATCTCATTTTATACATCAGAAAACTAAAACTCATGGTGAATTAATTTTCTTATTTTGCCATGGGTGGTTGAGAAGTGGAGCTAAAATTCAAACTCAGGTTTAACTTGAAAAACCATGTTCTAACACAAAAAGTGGTGGAAGAATTGGGAACTTCCTATCTAAATAGAGTTGACAATAAGAAATCCTTTAACAAACACTTAGTAATTGATACTAGGAAAAAACAATTTCAAAATAAAAAACCTAATGTAAAAAGGAAAATGCATTACTATATCACTCAGTAGATATTAAGTAGGATTAGATACCTATTTAAGTTTTATCCAAATAAATGGCCAGAGAGAAAAGTACACTTTTATTATGAATTTTGGTAGAACAAATCTCTAATCTCTGCATTAGAAAGTGGGGAGTGTTATGTTTTATCTATATACTCACAATATTTTTTAGGCCTCTGATAAGCTCAGTTAAAACATTTTTACATTGTAATAATTATTATTTAGAAAGGGATCAATACATCTTTTCACCCCTGGCTCATTACTTAGAGCCATTATATATTCATAATACATGAAACATTAAATATCTTAACAAATTTGGGTATTTGTAAACTAGGTGCTTAAAAGGCTATCTCTTTGCAGCATCCTTGTGAAGGCCTATGAAGCTGAGGAAGCCTTGTGATATCCTTTGGGGGGTGGGAGTGGGGATGGAGATTCCCTACCAGAAAGCAAGCTCCTGTATTAGAAGGCCAAGCAATATGGTTACAAACACAACATGGCATCCTTAATGGAATGCTGAAACCATGACTTGAAAGTTCTTAAGCTTCTAGAGGATTACTGGGGTTGAATTTTAGAGTTCAGAATTTGGTATGAACATTCACTTATTTCTGAAATCTAGATTTTTATAAAAAAATATTGTCACAGCTGAACAAGAAATAGACATTAAATATGATCTGGATGTCTCTCCCTTAACTTGTCTAGACCAGCCAATCAGGCACTTGTGATACATAGTGTGATACATAATATCAACAGGAACACATCTATTAAAGAACAACTCTGGAGTCATGGAAGAACCAAAAGGAAAAGCTTAGAACTAACTAGACAGCTAATGAAGATAAATTCTCAAGAAATGAAAGGGGGAAGAGGGAAGATTCTCTAAGAAAATAAATAAAATAGTTACATGCTATTAAAAATTTGTTGCTAGATGGAGATGTGCTATCTATATTTTGTTATTATAGGAATTCTAGGTGAGGACCTGAGTGAGCTCTTTGTTGTTCACTGCTACTCTGAAGAGTCTAAGAAAGAGGAAAAAAGGTATAGAGAGCAGCCTATAGATTTTTACTCATTTGAGCCTATTTCTAATACATTTGCAGAAATGTAAGTTTGTGGGAAGAATAGCAGGGTTAAATGTGTCTCCCCATGGATTTTGGCCACCATGTCTCTCACATTTATCTTAACTCCTCCTTTCTCCATTATGTTTGGAGGTCAATACATTAGAATTTGCAGAGGAAAACCTTTAGTCAAGATGGTGATGGAGTAACAAATTTTGCAGTTAAATAACTCAATAATAATTTGACTTGTAGCTACCTGAGGAACATTTGACTTTATTTGACTTAAAGGATAAGAAATGTCTGTCCCAGGCCTCCATATTGCAGTCTTGAATAGAAGCATGCAGGGTAAGACAAAGAGTAGCACAAATGTAAGATTACAGAAAGCAAGAAAGCTCCTCCCAGAAAAAATAATTGAGGATAAATTATAAATCCCCAGGCCAAAGATGGCAATAGGGACATTATTTTAGTCCTAACTCTTATTTACCTGGCTCTTTAAATGTCTTTGTTTATGTCCAGAAGGAGATGAAGGAAGGAGGATGTTTTCTGCTACAGAGAAGAAAAACTGAAGGCTGCTTCTACAGGACCAGCACTAGGGGGCACCGGAGCAAAGTATACTGAGCATGACCTGTGAGACTGCCAAAGAGCTTCAACTCTGGAAATTAGGGGAACAGAGGAAATACCCATTGTTGAAACCAAGTGCACTTCCATTTCAAATTAATATCTAAGTCTGTTCTTGACAGTCTTCTCATATACTTCATTTTATAAAATAGTGTTTGGGTTGAGTTAAATTATAAATTAAATTTAAGCTTCAAATATTACTACCATTCATAATATATTGAATGACAGTGTTCACGACAATAAAGAAGAAAAATAAATTTTGGAAAAGTACTCCCTGCAATTTGGCAGTATGTACTAAGTACCTTAAAAGTATTAACTATATTTGACCCAGTATTTCCATTTTTAAGAATATAAGATGAAACAATGAAAAACACACAGCTTTTGTATTAGAATGTCCATCACAGTATTAATTTTATTAGCAAAAATGTTTAAACCTTAATATCTAAGAGAGCAGAAAGGTAAGAAATTATGATAATTACATAGTGGATTATGCAAACGTTAAAAATATTCTCTATAAACATTTTTTAACAATTGAAGGAAATGTTATATTAACTGAAGAGACAAAACAAAATCATAAATATATCATCTCAAAAGATTAGCAGTATATATTAGAAAAAGTATGAAAAAACACACCAAAATATTAACAGTGGTTATCCACATGGTAAGATTCTAGAGTTTTATTTTGTTCATATTTTCCTTTCCATCTTTCCTTTTTATTTTTGTAGAGATGTGATCTTGCTAGATTGCATAATCTGGTCTTGAATTCCTCACCTTAAGTGATCCTTGTGCCTTGGCCTCCAAATCACTGGGATTACATGCCTATCTTTGCTTGTATTTTTCTATTTTTTCTTTTACAATGAGCATGTACCCAAGTAAGAGCTCAAATTTATAAAAATCATTCTACCATACCTTGTATTTGACACAAAAACTAATAAGCATGATTTATTAATTTAAAATATAAGTGATCCTCAAGAGATTTCAATAAATTTCTATTAATATATTAATGACTAAAAAACCAAAGAGATGGTGGTCACCTGGCTTGCTCCTTCACCAGCAAAATGACCCATTCTGTCTTAGCATTTTCTCAAAAAACCAAAATTACTTCATGTAATGGACTTTCAGTTTGCTTCTAAACGACCAACATTACAAATGTTAAATGTATTTATAATGTAAGAGTTTTATGTACATCTTTACAGAAGTCCTCCCTATACTTTAAAGTTAATCCACTGTCATTACAAACTGAGCCATTTAAAATCACAGTAACTTCTTGTCTAAATACCCTTAGGAATTTCCATACCCAATTGGTTAACATATATTGCTAGTTTTTGTTCAATGAGGTGTCAACCATAGAAAGTTTGCTTAAAAGAAAAAGTAACAAGGGCCCGCTGCAGTGGCTCATGCCCATAACCCCAGTATTCTGTAAAGCAGGAGGATTGCTTGAGATTAGGAGTTTGAGACCAGCCTGGGGAACATGTTGAGACTTTATCTCTACAAAAAAATAAATTAGCCAGGCTTGGTGGCAAGTACCTGTCGTCCCAGTTATTCAGGAGGCTTAGGCAAGTGTTCTGCTTGAGACCAGGAGATAAAGGTTACAGTGAGCTATGATCGCACCATTGTACTCCAGACAACAATGCAAAACCCGTCTCTAAAAACAAAACCCTTCAAACCAAAACTCCCACTACAACAAAACCTTCTAGAACTAGTATCAACAGCTTAATAATTCAAGAATTTAGAACACTAACAGAAAGAAGACTACTGGATTGATATTCAAAAGACTAGTGCTGTAAGTCTGATCTCTGGCAAGTCCCAATCTCTGGAAGGCTCAGATTCCTTACCTATCAAAACAACCACTTATTTACCTATTATAAAAACAACCACTTTACAGGATTATTATGAAGATTTAATTAAACCAGAGCATTTATGTTCATGTGATTTCTAAAATGTTAAATACAAGTAAGGTAATTACAATAACAATGTCCTCTTCTAGGCCACATCTAAAATAAACAGCTTTCATCAAATTATTTCCAGAACCCCTTGTAGGTCTAACATCACATTTATAAACAACAAAATAATATTGCTATAGCAAATAAGACACAAGACACACTATAAACATTTTTCTAGTATTTACTTCAGGTAAAAAAAACCCCATGAGTTACATGTGATAGCCAAAGTTGAGATTAGTATGGAGAATCAAGACATTTTTGTTCTTAACAGTTTTTAAAAATTATTTTGTATGCTGGATCTCATCTAAATTCTCACTGCAATGATGAAGAACATAATAAATATATCTTAACATTAAAAAAATTATTTTGTGATAAAATAATCACATCAACAAGAAAAACCCCTCAAACAGTATCAAAAAATATGAAGTAGAAAGTAAATCTCTCTTATCCTTATGGCTGACCCCAAAGAAATTTTATTTTCCCAGAGGTAACCACTGTTGAGACTCTTGTGTATCTACTGAAACATCTTCAGTACAGCAGTTATTAGCTATAGCATAGACTGCAGAACTTTACAGCTAAATTGATCAGCTCAATATAACTTCCAATTTTACAAATAAACTCAAGACACAGATGACTTTTTACATGTTACTAACATCTGGGAAGCACCATACAATTCCTAAAATCCTTTGACATAAATTATCTACATTCAGATTTTTTATTTGACTTCTCTCAAGGTATACAGGTTAATAATACAATTGAAATTACATTTAGGAAGTTTCCATCTTATCAAATGACATGCTAATTCTATAGATTATATGTGTACAAAGTTTATATATGCCGCTTTTAAATACTCAAAGATATCTTACATCATAAAGGAGATGAGAAAGTTTGATAACTGCTAATCTAGTAATTATTATATTTAAATTATTGTTTTAAAAGGAGAAATCTTGGCAATAAAAGGTTAATTTTTAAAGTTTGCATGTGTCTTGATAATTCATATTTTTCAAGATAATCACTTAGAGAACCACTTTTGCTCTTTATTAAAACATTTTTTTTTTTTTTTAGAGTTAGAGTCTTGCTTTATTACCTAGGCTGGCTGTAGCCTTGAATTCCTGGGCTCAAGTGATCCTCTTGCCTTAGCCCCTCCATCCCCAGTAGCGGGGACAACAGGTGCCTATTACTAAGCCCGGCAAATTTATTTTCACATTACAGATACAAGTGATAAACAGCACACTATGATTACTGAAAATACTTAGCTTTAAATTTGAAAATAATACTAACTTTAAAGTGAGAAGAAATAACTTGAGAAACACCTAAGTAAGTTAAATTTTGCAGAAGTATAAATGTACACAAAACTACAAATGGAAATCAACTGAATAATAAAAAGCACTTAATAGACGTTTTATTATCCTTTCTGGCATAAAGAAAATCAGTTCTGGTCACAAAATATGCAATGCTGACAATGAAATATGTAGTATGACTGATGACAAAAATAGAGCCATCTTTTATTAGGACAAAGTGTTAGATTAAAAAGTAAAAGAAAAGGCAATAAATCCCTAAATAATTGTTGTAACAGGATTAAAAGAAACAATATGTTTAAGAATACAGATTTTTATTACAATTATGGAATACAGTTGTAAAAGGACAAAATTTAGATTTATAAGGAGCAATCTTAAATTATGCTGAATTTTTATATACGTACTTCTACATTTGCTAAATGCAATTATCAATATTTAGCCAAAACACATGTAACTCAGATAACCAAAATGATGTCTACAAAATAAAATGTAAAAATTCAACAATAATTTTAAAAAATCAGAATAAAAATAACTGTAGCTATTAAATTTTAATATATAAAGTCAATCTTTTTTAATCTTACCATATTAATAAATATTTAAAAAAGGTAATATAGTTTATTATTTTATTTTGTAAGGTAATACAGTTTTAAGGTGGCTTTTATTTTTAATGAAATGTTAACTGTAATTTTTACTCTTCAAAACTAAACTCACCAATAAAATAGAAAAACCAGGGACTTTCCAATGGGACTTGAGGAAAAAAAAAATAGAAAAACCAATACGGTTATCCATGTATTGCCATCGTTCCAACTGAAAACAAACAACAAACAACAAGTAGGACAAAAGTCCTACTTTCCTAATATATAGAAATCGTCCAATTATTAATCAGAAAATGAAAAAAATTCTTTCTTACATTCTAATCTTTATTAGGTTCTTTATCAAATGTTGCCTTTTAATCATACTTGTTCAAGTCTCTTTCATTACGTGAAATAACTGAAACATTTATTTGATACTTGTATCAGATAATTCTAATGTAAAGTATTTTTTGCCTGATCTCCTTCATGGTTCTTTTTGTGGTTTCTTATTTTGAGCTGAGTAATATTTTACTATGAGCTCACTTTTCTTCAAATTTTATTTGTGGAAAATTCTTTAAGGCAATTTCCTTCAGAGGAGATAAAGATTTAGAATTGACTTTATTAGGTCCTTGGGGATACACCACTATAGAACACTCAAAATCAAAATCTCAATTTGTTTATTTTTATGACTGAAATAGTGTAAATTCTGGGTGAAAACTTAAGTGAAAGCTAGGTCACAATTATAAACTTTTTATCAATTTTTCTCCCCTTTAATCAAAGACAAATTTTACAACAGGTTATTTTCCTCATAATCCCCTAGGCCATGAATGGAACTGGTATGGGTTTATTTCTAGTTTATCCTTGTGCTGACAGTAGCTCTTTTAGGATCCTAACTTAATCAGGGAGATATGAACACCTGTTACACAGTCTATCTTACGAAGGCCTTAGACTAAGTCCAGATTAGAAAACACCTGCAAGATGAAACAAGCTTAGCACTGTTTTTATATTTTCTGGATCCTATTTTCACTTAAACCTCAGCCATATTTTGATTTGTTTTATATAGTCCTGGATTAAAACTTAAAAAAATTTATCCAACATTTTAAGTGGTTTTTAACTTGATGAAGGTTGTGTTCACCTTGGGCCCCCAGGTGTCATGATGCCAGAATCAAAAGCTAGATTCTGTTATCTTTCAATATTATTCTTTTTTCATAGCATGTCACCTATCACAGCCTCTGTGTCTATTGTAGCTTCTTATATTAACATTAACTCTGAATATATACAGAAAATGTATCTATTGCTTGAAGAGTTTGACTATTTCTAAAAGAGGTAAATATATACTTATTCATAAGATAAAACAAGAACTGGTAATAAGAAATTACTACATCTTATTAAAGATTATAATAACTTATAAACTGATAGTATTATTAGATAAACAGGTAAGCAAAGTTATTATTTTAGTAAAAACCCTCTGCCTATAGAAACTCTTACTTACTTTGGAAGGAGAACCATCAGTAATTTTCACCAACTGCCAAAGTATCGAGTAATGGGAACACTGCAGTGCCTGTACGACTATCTGTATCAAATGAGAAAAAAAAATTTTAATGAAAAAATTCAAAGAAATGAGGATTTATGTTTGCACAGAACTAAAAAAATATATAATAGTTTTTATTTTATGATAAAGTTTCAGGTATAAATTTTTGTAGAATTAATGAGAATGTGTTAAATATTTGGATAAAAAAAAGACAAAACAACATATTAATCTAGAGAATAAAGACAGAACATATGTTGATAAATATTGGCCCCAAAAGTACTATACTTTAAACAAAAATGTAGTGGTATGAATATTTTGCTTAGTCAAATTTTTAAAAACAGATAAAATTATTCTATCCAATTTTATAATTGAAATATTTGACAATGAAAAATTAATCAAAATTTTATAACAAAATGTTCTACTTATCTTGTTTTAAAGTACTTTTTTTTGAGATAGAGCCTCAAGCTGTCAGCCTCAAGCTGTTAGATAGAGTGCTAAGGCATCACAGCTCACAGCAACCTCCAATTCCTGGGCTCAAGCAAGTCTCCTGCCTCTGTCTCCCAAGTAGCTGGGACTACAGGCACCTGCTGTGCACAACGCCCGGCCATTTTTTGGTTGCAGCCGTTATTGTTGTTTGGCGGGCCCGGGCTGGATTCGAACCTGCTAGCTCAGGTGTATATGGCTGGCGCCTTAGCCCGTTGAGCCACAGGCGCCGAGGCTGTTTAAAGCCCTTTAATATGAAACATCATATGCCAAAAAGTGCCTGTATAAATATAAAGCTTAATGAATTAATATAAAACAAAAATACCTGTGTAACCACCACCCAGGTCAAGAAAGAGAACATTGCCAGCATCTCCTCCCAATACAATCATCTCTTTCTTCTCCTAAGGGCAACAGTTATTTTGGCTTATTTGGTAAACAATATATTTTAACTACCAAAGTTTGCACTCCTAAGGTTTATTATGCCTACTTATGAACAATACATAAATGTATAACTTTGTGTTTGATTTCTTTCATTTGCCATTTATGTTTAATACATGATGCATGTGCCTACAGTTCATTAATTTATAATTAATGTGTAATATTCAGAATATTCCCCTATTTATTTATTCTATTACTGCTAAACTTTTAAATGGTTTTGACTTTTAGCCATTATGGATAATGCTGCTATGGATTTTCTTGTACATGTTTCCTGCTGCACTGTGCATACGTATCTCTTTAGGGCAGAGATTTTCAGAGTTTTTAGTTTTACTTATTTGTTTACTTATTTTTGAGATGAGTCTCACTCTGTCACCTTCAATAGAGTGCCATAATGTCATAGCTTACAGCAACCTTAAACTTCAAACTTCAGTGCTCAAGTGATCCTCTTGCTTCAGTCTCCCAAGTAGCTGGCACTACAGGTGCCCACCACAGTATTCTGCTATCTCTGGACCTCTTTATACTCTTAAAAATTACTAAAAACACCACAGAGTTTTTGTTTATATGGGATATATCTATAAATACTACCATATTATTAACTGAAACTAAGAAATGTTTATAAAATATTTATTAAATCAGTTAAAACTACTTTTATTACATCATAACAAATAACTAAATTTTCTTAAACAAAAAAGCATTAAGAGTGACACTATATTTTTGCCAATAACTTTAATGTCTTCCCTAACAGAAAACAACTATTAAGAGATTCTCCTATCTGCTTCTGCATTCTTTCTATTCTAATATTCAGGGTGTCCATAAAGTTTGTATGTAATTTAAAATAGTATTTTATATCGTAAAACTATTGTTTTAATCAAAATATATGAAGAAAATGTAGTTTTGCAAAGTAGTTGGAAAAAGGAAGTATATTATAATAGCTTTTGTAGATAAGTGTGGATATTCTTTGCTATGACCTCAATATTCCACTGTAGACTTGTGACAGAATGAGAATGAAAAAAAATAGCATCTTCATCTTACTATGAAAACAGTTTTTCTCCTGTTTTTTATTCCCCACAGGTTAGGAGCTGTCAGATAAAAATAGTTTTAACTTCATGGACCTCTACTACAAACCCCTAAGGGTTTTTGAACTACACTTTGAGAACTACTGCTCTAAGAGAAGGATTGCTGGATTATACAAAATGTGTATGTTTAATGTTATTAGATATTACCAAACTGAAAATTGGTGTGTCTTGTACTCAGTGACAGTTCCCAAGCTCCACATTTTTTATCACTACTTGATATTAGATTTCATAAATTTGGCAATTCTTTTTATTTATTTATTTATTTTCTGAGACAGAGCCTCAAGCTGTCTCACCGCTCACAGCAATCTCCAACTCCAGGGCTTAAGTGATTTTCTTTCCTCAGTCTCTCCCAAGTAGCTAGGACTACAGGCGCTCACTACAATGCCCAGCTATTTTTGGTTGGAGCTGTCCTTGTTGTTTGGCAGGTCTTGGGCTGGATTTGAATCCACCAGCTCAGGTGTATGTGGCTGGCGCCTTAGCTGTTTGAGCCACAGGTGCCAAGCTTATTTATTTTATTATTTTAGAGACAGAGTTTCACATTGTTGGCCTTGGCAAAGTGCCATGGTGGCACAGCTAACAGCAACCTCCAGCTCTTGGGCTTAGGTGATTCTCTTGCCTCAGCCTCCCGAGTAGCTGGGACTACAGGCACCTGCAACAATGCCTGGCTAAAATTTGGCAATTCTATTATACATAAATATTATTTTAGTGGTTTTAATTCACATTTCTCTAATTTGAATGAAGATGGACACTTATTCATTTTTTTTGGCATCTGAATTCCTGTTTTGTGAAATGTCTATGCAAGTCTTTTGTTCCTATTTTCCAGAGACAACAGAATTCAGAAAAATAAAACTGATTAAGGAGCATAATGTAAAAGAGAATTCCATTTTGAAAGGTCTTTTACTGTATTTTTGTCTGAATAAAAGATTTACATTTACTGTAATAAAGTGTATGATAATATGATATTCCATTATTTTATCTGCTAACTTTACTTAATGTTTCTATTATCTTCTCCACTCAATAAACTAAAACTCATAAAGGTGAACACACGTAGAGAATAAGTTAAAGGAGAAATCAGTAAATGGAATGCTATTGGAACTTTAAAATTTAGGTTTTAGATCACTTAAGCAAAAGCTGTTTCTAGCACGTTTACTGGGTACTAGAAATAACTCCCCTGAATTAGAAGAATAAGTAGTACTGTTTTTAATGCAAAATTAATGAGATGATGTAAGGGTTTTTTTTTTTAAACATAATAATTAAATGATTGATTCATGTCAGAATGTACAAACATGACTATATAAACACTGTTAAGTTACATATTTGTGCTATGGAAATTACCCTAGTATATTTAGAAGATTCTCAATGACAGTATACCTAATGGTCCTCAGATACTAACATAGTTTGCATGGAAAGAAAAGAGTAAAAAACTTCTCTTGAATTTGAAACACCTTGATTTGTTAAATTATTAGAAAAGCAATATACAGACTAGGCGCCTGTGGCTCAGCGGTCTAAGGCACCAGCCACGTATACTTGAGCAGGCGGGTTCGAGGCCCGCCAAACAACAATGACGGCTGCAGCCAAAAAATGGCCGGGTGTTGTGGTGGGCACCTGTGGTCCCAGCTACTTGGGAGGCAGAAGCAAGAGACTCGCTTGAGCCCAGGAATTGGAGGTTGCTGTGAGCTGTGATGCCATGACACTCTATCCAGGGTGATAGCTTGAGGCTCTGTCTCAAAAAAAAAAAAAAGAAAAGCAAAATACAGAATAATAATAATAATCAATGGGAACTTAAGATCTGAAAAATGCTAAATAATTGCTTAATTTTGGTTATATCAATTTATCCAAATAATTACAAACATAATATCCTTTTCTTCCAGTTTTCTACCGACCTATACCAGAAATTATCAAATTACGTTCCATAAAAGTATCTTGTCAGTGATTATGAGGGAGGAGAGACACTTGGTCACTACGATACCTGTTTCATACACAGAAATACCATCTTAATTTGTTTCACATACTAGTATTCCTTATAAGTTTACTTTTAAAAGGGCTCCACAGCTTTACATTAACATACAAATCTTGCTCTCACTGACTGGAAAGCATTGTGCCATCTTACAGGCATAATTATGTAGTTGTCAAAAGAAAATTCAGAGCTTTTCCTTCTAAGCTTCGCTAGTCATTCTGATAGTTTATCTTCCACGCTAGCAATGTTATCCTAACTTGTCCAGAAGTCATCTATTTATTTTATTCAGTCATTTCATCTTTCTAAAGTATAGATGAAACATGAAGGGCAATTAATAATAATACCAAAAAAAGCTAAAAGAGACTGTTCTGACTTTTGAGGACCCTACTCTTTTTGCTTTTTCTTGATTAACACTGCTCTGAGCCTAAAGAGGATCTTCAAATAATAGCAAGTATTGGTTGATGACTAAGAACTTCTTCCAATCCCACTCTTCTATTGTTCCTGGGAGTAAACACTAATGTGTACTGTATATTCCTAGGCAAATTAAGGAGGAGTGCCTGCTCTATCTGCAGGATACCAGCACACCAGGAAAATTTAGGCCCCAGAATAACTAGGGAGAACAGTGACATCTGACTTCCCCTAATGGTATTTTATGGTTATGAGGGTGAGAAATAAATTTCTATTTTGTCAAACCACTGAGATTTTTATATTAATCTATTAAAGCAGCTAGCACTAGTTTAACCAATATAAATTGTTATTAGGCCCTTTCCTAATAATCACTTTTATCTCTTTAAAAGAAGAGATACACCTGCCCCCCAGCCAGGTTCACTCTGTTGCCCTGAGTACAGTGCCTTGCCATCAATATAACTCACAGCAACCTCAAACTCCTGGAATCAAGCGATCCTCTTACCTCAGCCTCCTGAGTAGCTGGGTCTACAGGGGCCCACCATGATGCTCTGCTAGATTTTCTATTTTTAGCAGATTTTCTATTTTTAGTAGAGATGAGGTCTCGCATTTGTTCAGGTTGGTCTTGGCCTCCCAGAGTGCTAGAATAGCTTTTTATCTGACTAGCAAACTAACTTAGTGAGAATCATTCAGCTTGTGGCTAATGACAAGTATTACACACTTAGAAGATGAATTGTATTACCAATGTAAAGCTTCTAGAATGTTTGAGTTTAGGAAAAACCAAATTTACATGAAAAATAAAGTCTGAATTAAGACTGGAGAACAATAGTAAGCAAAAATAATTATGTATATATAAAATCATAGGCATGTATATTATCTTCACATACAGGATATATTTAAAATTCTGAAAATCCATATAATGTTTACTTTTCCATTGGCCAGAGCTCTTAATGGTGAAAAGAATCAAACCTTTTTAGTGGACACATGGATGATAAAAGAGTAAACTACCTTAAACGCTCCTGATAGCCAATACTGATCTATCATTTTTAGACTGAGTTAACTAACATAAATGACAATTAACAACTTCTTCAAAAAGAGATTTTTATAAAAAGAAAAAAAAAGAATGACTGAGTTTGAGGCATTATAAAAACAGACTTTAGATGCAAACTAACAATCAGTACGGCTTCATCAAAGAAAATATAAGGCTGGCAAATGCGCACACATAAAAATGTTCAACATTATTAACAAATATATGTTAAAAGCACAATGAGATACCACTATATACCTATCAGAATAGCTAAAGTAAAAATTATTTACATTACTAAGTGCCAGTGAGGATGCAGAACTGAAACTCTCACATTGCTGGCAGGAATGCAGAATAGCATAGCCTCTCTAGAAAATCATTTGGCAGTCTAATATAGTTTAAACATACACTTACTGTAACACTGAACAAATGCACTCCTGGGCATTTATTTTACAAAATGGAAACTTATGTTCAATCAAAAATATATACACCAAAGTTCACGAATTAGGTGTGATGGCCAAAAGATGGAAACAACTTAAATATCCTTCAATGGCTGGATGTATAAAACAAACTGTGACACAGCCACACAGTGCACTATTATTAAGGAGTAAAACAGAACCAACTATTGATCTAATGATTTATGCAACAACTAACACATTATTTTTAGGGAAGACATTATGCTAGGTGAAAATATTATGCTCTGCAGGGTGACATATAGTATGATTCCATTTATTTGGAAATCACCAAAAGTCACCAAAAGTGAAAACTACAGTACTGAACAACAGATCATAGGTGTCCAGGAGTTGCAGGTGGGGTGAGCATATGACTATAAACGGTTAGTATGAAGATGTTTTCTGGGATGGTTAAAACGATTCTGTAGCTTACTATAGTGGTGACTATAAAAGTCTTCTATATATATGTTAAAATTCATAAGATTAGGAGGAAGGAGCAAGATGGCGGCCGAGTAACAGCTTCCTTGCAACTGGGCAGGGTAAGGCTGGGGAGAGAAGACTCTAGGCATCTCTGGCTAGTGGGATCTGCCACTAGCCCTTTGGGGACATAGGGAGTCAGTGTGAGACTTCTGGACCACATGAGTAGGACAAAAGCAGTGGAGAACTGGCAGGTGTTTGCGTGTGTTCATTCGGTGTAATCCCACCAGCAGCTGTAAGTATAGCAGCAGTGAGATTGCAAACTGGAAAGGCCTAACATGTGGGCTGTTTTGGATTTTCAGGACCTGGCACTCAGTTGAACTACCTTGAGATAACGTGGGCAAGAATGCAGAGGACTTTAAGTGTTGTCTAGGGCCCAAGTCTGAGCCACTGAGCTGGATGGAGCTAGTGTTCAGCTGTGGGGCCTTGAGGGCCTTGTGGAGCCATTGTGGGAGAACTGCCCAGGCACGCTCTGCCCTCAGGGTCACAGAACAAGGTTTCTGGCAGGAGCAAGTAATCTAGTGATTGAGCAGCCTAAAGGTGGTGACTGAGACGCCTTACAGCCTTAGCCCTCAGGGGCATACAGTGAGACTGGTTTTGGCACACTGGGACTCCTCAAAACCCTAGTCCAGAGGCATGGCAATGTAAACATCAAGAGGAAGTGAAAGGAAAATTAGGGCAAGGAAACTGATAAAAGAAATCACTCATGAGGTAGAATCTGCAGAAAACTCCTGGCATCATAAAAAATGAGTCCAGAGCAACACCCCCAAGGGACTGTGAGGTAGCTACTGAAGAGGATTCTACCTATAAGGAAATGTTAGAAATGACAAAAAGGGAATTGAGAATACAGATGATGAATACAATGAAGGAAATGATGGACACAATGAAGGAGACTGCTGATAGTGTGGAAAATAACCAAAAGGAAATCCAAAAACAGAATAAATTAAGAGATGAATGATATGAAGAATATAGAAAGGATATAGCAGAGCTGAAGGAACTAAAGCAGTCAATTAGGGAACTTAAAGATGCAATAGAAAGTATCAACAATAGATTAGACTATGCAGAAGAATCTTAGAGGTAGAGGAC